>CATIVE010000376.1:0-47836 GCA_949628195.1 Phasia obesa
AATTTTAATTTTCATTTTTTAAGGAGAGGCAATGACATATTAATAGATTGGTATCAAAAACCAACGTCTTCCGGAAGAATTATTAACTATTATTCGAAACATTGTAAACGAATAATAGTTAACGCAGCTAAAAATTTAATAGACAGGGTTCTGACAATTAGTAATAAAGAATTCCATAAAAATAATAAGGAAAAAATAAGAAATATTTTAAATGATAATAATTTTCCAAAACAATTAACAAATAGATTAATAAATCAATATGGGAGATGAAGTAATCAAAGTACAAGAGATATTATAGAACAAAAAATTTATAAATCTTTAATATATGTACCAGAAATATCTGAACGTTTAGAAAAATCTAAAATCTTTGATAATACTAAATATAAAATGGCTTTTAAGACTCAAAATACTCTAAACAAATTATTCAGTAAAACTAAAGATAAAATCCAAAAATTAGAATTGTCAAATATAGTATATAAAATACCTTGTAAGGGAAATGAAAATGAAAATTGTACTAAAGTATATGTAGGCACAACGAAAAATAAACTTAAAACTAGAATAGCAGGACATAAATCAGACCAAAAATATAGGAATATTAATTCGCAAAAAACAGCATTATCTTCTCATTGTGCTGAATTAAATCACTATCCCAATTTTGATAATGTTTCAGTACTAAATTCAGAAAACAATTATAAACGTCGTTACATATTAGAAATGTTACAAATTATTAATACACCAAACACACAGAGAATTAATTTTAAGGCAGACACAGATAATGTAGCTCAAATTTACAGACAGTTAGTAAATAAGAAATAATTTAATTATTGTTTGTACTTGTTTTAAAAACTTTTTAATAAGTTTATGACAAAAAATTTTTTTTTGAAATATGTTACTTTGAAGAAAATTTTTTCAATACTTTTTTAATTGTAATTTTTCATAACGTTAATTTGTTAATTTTTCCTGATGATGCTGCACAAAGGAGTAGCGAAATATCGAAAAAATAAAAATTAAAATTATTTAAAGACCTAAAGCTTAAATAAAATAGTTAAATTAATACACATAATCTAATATTAGTGTTTAATTTATAGAAACGCTGTAGCTTGTGTTGATGTTTGCTGCGACATTTTTTAAATTTATTTTTTATATACACGCAGAGAAAAAATATGGTTACGGTATGGTCACAAGAACCATTTTATTTTCTCTATAACCATATATGGGTGCGACGAACAACTTGTAGTTCTTTTAATCACGATAAACAAGTTATTATTACTATTTGATCATTAAATGTTTTCTAACGTTTTAGTAGCATTAAAAATAATATTGTATTTATAACCATAACATTTATCTTTTCTGTGTCAAGTATTGTAATGCTTTCAAAATCAGCGTATTGAATTTGTGTTCGTTTACCCAGGTTTTTTACTTTTTTCCGTTTCGAAATTTCAGCGTTGGAACAAGTGGTACAGTTGTTTTTATTCAATAGCAGAGTGATGCTATCGTCAATTTTACCGTTTTATTTCTTTAGAAATCTTTCATTGCAAATAACTTTAAAATTAACTCAACAAGCTTTTAAATTTATATATATTTGTTTATTACAGTCAAAGAAAAGTTAATAAATGAAAAGGCCAATTTTATACGGCTTAACCCTAAAATCGGTTAAGCTGTATAAAACTGTGAAAATGTAAAAAGGCTGAGTCGAACTCAGAGGAAAAAAGGGACGACGGGCATTTTATGTATAAAATCGCATGTTACAATGTTCGTACATGGAAATCTCTAAAACCGATTTTAGAAAATTATTTATTTCTTTGCCTTTGGTGACAAACTTTATAAACTGAATCTTATAGGTTGCGCCAGTGATAATATCCCAGCAATTCTTTTAACCCTAAAACAACACGTTTGATTTCAAAAACTATTTCTTCTATATTACTTTTACTCAGCCATTTTTTTTGTTAATGTGAGGATTATTATTTAAGATGAAAACTATAAAAAATTCGCTTTCTTTAATAAAAATTTATAATTTTTTAAAAGTTTACAAAATCCAAAATTTTTTTCTTTTTAATTTTGCCCAAATAACTTTTTAACTCAAATTCATTTTTTCTTAGCTCACAGGAGATATAACAATATATATATATATATATATATATATATATATATATATATATATATATATATATATATATATATATATATATATATATATATATACAAAATTTGAGGGAAATCGATACAAATTGTTTACGACATTTAAAAAGATTTAGAAATTTTTTGTTTTTAAGACAGCATTAATTGTTTTCCCGATTGAACCAAGAGTTGTGATATATCTCCTGTTAACTGTAGAACTACCGATATATTTTTTAACATAATAGATGATAATTTAATTCAATTGGTAAAAATTTATTTCAATACTCAAAAACAGTTTTTTTTTTCTTTAATTAGCCTTAAACCAAAAGCCAAAAATGTTAATATTAAAAATTATCATGCTCATTTCCAAATTATAACTGCAATTCTTCGGCACGAAAAAGTGATTCATAAAACTTTGTTAGCATTGAATTAAGTAGAAATTAAAATTTAAATTAAAATCGTATTACAGAATGAAATTTTGAGTGAACAAGCCCTCATAATCACATTATGAAGTAGCAGTAGTAGTGTTTTCTGCTTGCACATTACCGTATGTATGATTATACTGACAAGTACTCGTACTTTGACAAAGTTATGATTTAGTCTAAATTATTTCAGCAACATCCCGGAAGTATTGGCAATTACATATTATGTGTTGCTAACTAACCAACGTTATCAGATAGTGACAGTGATGTGCAACTACTTTTAGTTATAAATTAACTATGTTAGTGTTATTTAGAATTTAAATTCGTTAGGTGCATTTGCATTTAGATTTGTCACTCTACTTTTGCATCTTCAGTAAATACAGGTGCTTGATTTTGATAATTATAGATTTTCTTATCTAGATTTAGTTTAATATTGTTAAATCAAAATCTTGCAATTATGCATCGATTTCTGAATATCATAGCTATCATATAAAGCATATCAAAATACATATATTATTTTTATACACATATTTAGTTGTAGATTATTTTATTTTACAAAATTTCTGCGTATTTCCTTATCTCTAAAACCTATTAAAATTAGCGAAAAACTAGATTTTTTTAAGAACAAGAAATCATGTTTATTTTACACATACATATATGCAAGTACATATGATGTGTATTTGCACCGTTTATTTGCATCTTTAGTGTATGATGAAGACTTAACAGATAGTTTCGTTTCAGAAATCAACGATTGCCTAATTGAATTTTAATTTTTTTTATAGTTCTTACTGTGACTTCGTTTAAACCGAACATTTTGCCAAGAAATGTTGAGCCTTATACATTTCGAAGGCGATCTAAAATTTCACTTTTGTTTTCTAAAGAAATGGCTTGATGTTGTAGTTTTCGACGTCTTCTTTTAGAGATGCATTGATAGTTCACAAAATTTTTTATTTTCAAACCGTCTTAAATCAAAACCGTTTAAAAACAGAATTTTGGTGTATAAGGAATTTTCTGATTTTTGATCAGTCAATGACCAGCGAAAAACAGGTAAGAACATATTTGCTGTACATAATTATTGAATTGTCTGATGAATTGAGGGTTCGGACCTAGTCTCTACTCATGTTATCAGCTCAGCAACTCTACTTAAGTTCTCTTCTCATCTTGTAGAACGCCGCTAGACTGAGACATAAACTTTCTGTGCTCAATGTGGTTGTGTCTACGCTCGCAGAGACTCTTTTGGGGTCCGAGGAATAATTCTTTCCTCAAAGTTGTCTCTTATTTGAATCAAGAGTTTGCTTTACCGCGGCACATTGACCAAGCGATGCTGACACATAAATATTTATGTCATAACTTTCGGTGAAGACCGTCGTCACTGGCTTTTGTTTTGGTACGTTTGGCGAGCGCTTTCGATGTAAAGACATCCTTTTCAGTAGTATATTTGTGTACCTTCGGTGACACTTTTTTCATACAAACCAATGCTCCAAGGGCGTGGCATATTTTGCTCCCGCCCACTTTTTGTATTAACCAATCAGAAGAGAGCAATTGTCATTTATTTTCTATGTTAGTCAATCAAAGGAGAGAGAGATACAGATAGAGAGAGGAAGAGAGAGAGACAGATAGTGAGAGGAAGAGAGAGAGAGGAAGAGACAGGCTCTAGAGCTCCGCCCACTTTTATGAGAGATCATCAACAATTTTTGATAATTATGTTTCTTTATGTGTTTTTTGTAGTTTTGAGGGTTGATTTTGTATGTATGTATATGAGAAAATTCCAATTGGAATTTTTTGTGTGTTAAACACCTGCATTGGGAAATTGTGTATGATTTTAGGTAATGAGAATGATCGTTGACAATGGATATTTTTGTGGGTGTGTGTTTTAAGTTTTGAAGGTTGTTCAGGCTCTAGAGTTCCGCCCACTTTTATGAGAGATCATCAACAATTTTTGATAATTATGTTTCTTTATGTGTTTTTTGTAGTTTTGAGGGTTGATTTTGTATGTATGTATATGAGAAAATTCCAATTGGAATTTTTTGTGTGTTAAACACCTACATTGGGAAATTGTGTATGATTTTAGGTAATGAGAATGATCGTTGACAATGGATATTTTTGTGGGTGTGTGTTTTAAGTTTTGAAGGTTGTTTTTGGTTATAGTTAGAAGATTTTCTTTGTTTTTGGGGTTTTATACTACCTGGTTGTTTAAATTGATTAGTTTGGTGTGTGTGTTTTTAAGACGTGATTAATATTAATGTAGCTGATTGCTTTTAGTTTTAGGGGTGGATTTAGTTTTTGATATTTGTATATTGTTAAAACTAAAATGAAGTTTGTGTCTCTTTTTTTCTTTTCTAAAAGGTGATTGGTGATGAGTAGTGGGTAGGGAAAATAATTATCATATATTTTATATTAGTGTGTATTAAAATTTGATTTTTCTGTTGCTTTCTATTTTACTTTGCTTTCTGAATGGGATTTTCTAATTGGAAAATAACTGATGTTAAAAAATATATTTTAAATTGGTTTTTGAAATATATTTACAAGATTTTTAAATTGGAAAATAATTGGTATTCCAAATGGTTTCTATATTCTTTTTATAATCAAATATGTCTCTCTTGAGATTACTAAGTACTTTTGAGTTTACAGTGTTTGCTTAAGGTGTTTTACTACCAATTTTTTAGTCAAACTAAATGTGCATTTATAATCTTTCAAGGACAATTTTTATGAGTAACAATAATTTTTCCAATGCTCAAAACACACCTTAGAAAAATTTAAGATTTCTCTGTAGGCAATAAGATAGTTAAAAAAAAAAAAAAGTACAAATCCAAAAATGATGACCACCTACTTATTTCCTAAAAGAAAAAAAAACATGAAACTATTTAAAATAGAAAGAAAAAAGATACACATAATTCATATTTATATATTTTTGTATTTCATTTATTATCCATTCGTAAATATAACCTATGGATTTTTACATCAGTC
This sequence comes from Phasia obesa, assembly GCA_949628195.1. Taxonomy (NCBI): domain Eukaryota; kingdom Metazoa; phylum Arthropoda; class Insecta; order Diptera; family Tachinidae; genus Phasia; species Phasia obesa. The sequence continues at coordinate 5,508 of CATIVE010000376.1, forward strand.
TTAATTTTATCTTTCATTTTTTGTCCAATTTCATAACAGAGCCGTGTCAATTCAATTTGTATGTCTTTTTCCTGTATCCCATTTATTTCACACAACTGAATATTCGTTTTGTTTAAAGCAGAGCAAGTCGGTATATAATACTCGTAGTAGAAATGAAGTATTTGTATACGCAGAATACTGTTCCAACATAATATTGATGTTAAAAATATTCCAATTCGAGTTAATGATTTCCAAGTATCTGAATCAATTTTTATTTTATAAATTCCTTGTTTAACAACTAAATAACATACACCTCTTTTGTGATGAAAACTGTAATGCACGTCCGTATCAATTTCATTATCAATAAGATTTATTGAATTTAAAAAATCACTATGATTCAGCATGTTGTGGATATACTCCTTGTAGCTCATTAAATGTAACCACTCCTTTCTATCCAATCCAATAAACTGCTTTTGCTTATAATGCAGCCATACAATCGGTTTAAAGCCTAATGTTGTAGAAAATCCACATGAAATCTTTAATTTTAAATTAAGGAAGTATTCAAATTCAAACACAACATCATATAACTGAGACTTTCATCTTTCACCATGCTGCAACAAATTTTTTAATCTATTCTCCATACTCATTGAAATTAAAACATAAACTGACGTTTGTTTCATACTTTAAATATCTTTATATTAAGAAAACATAATAAAACAGTATAACTTAAAATAAAAGTATTTAGTATATTTCCTCCAGTATAATCTCAAGTTCAGGTGTTACATTGGTAATTCGTATGTTGCTCGTTTTATTTCATAATAACCGGTAATATTTTTAAACATGAATAAACATGATAACAACGCTAATAATTATTATTTTATTTCTAATTGAAATCACATTAGTGTTAAAGAATAAAATGAAGAGCAGGTGTAATATTGATAGTTCAGTTTAAACTTAGCTAGCTATGTATGTAGCATATTTATTTCATAATAATCAATAATATTTTAATTTTTAAGCATGAACGATCATGATTTAATCAGACTACTAAGAATTAAATCTTTATTTTATGATAATAGTTTACACTGAATATATAAACATGAATGAGCATGATCATCCCATACGTAATTATTTCATTTCATATCCTAATCACGTAATGATTGAAGAAATGAAATGTGTGCAGGTGTTGTGTGTGTGTGTGTATTATAATTTAGAATTTGGTCCTTTTTTAATTCCTATACACATACATGCACATAGGTTACAAAACTAAGGAAGAACAAGTATTAGAAAATAGGAAGAAATAACACACAAAAGAAAAAAGAAGGTAGAAATAAAAACAAGACATTTGATTTTTGTGGGTTTTAAAAGGAATAATATTTTTAAAATAAATAAATAAATATCTCTGGTACCAAGAATTTGGGTATCATTTACACACACACATTAACCAATGAATTCATTCACAATGTTGTTTTTTTTTCCTGTTGTGCTATTCATCATAAAAATTAAGAGTTTAATATAGATTCATCATAAATAACCAATTATATTTTATTACCTATTTTATTATAATCTCCAAAAAAAAAAAAACCAAGATAGTGAATATTTTCATTTTTATACGATATATTTTTATTTTTTAGTATTTTTTTTTTATAAATATTTACATAAGACATTTTATTACAAAATTTCGTATGAAAAATTATTAATAATATATTATAAAATAAAAAATGAATAAAATAAAATTTAGTATATTTATTTAATTTTCTTTAACATTGAATATCTTATTATATAGATCTATTATATTTAACACATTAGTTTTTCTAATGTGAAAGTAAGTACACCTACATGTGTCTGGACCTTCCATACAGCTTTCGGTGTACCAAGGGCAACATGCGAAATGACCTCGATTGACATCCTCTTCTCCATCTCCCACACCATATTCCTTATTTTCTTCCAGCATTAAAATAAAAAAATCCACGGCCTCTTTATGTTCATATAACAAAATTTCTTTAAAGTTATTTAAGAAATTTTCAATTGTTATACAAAGTGGGGTCATATTGATTCTTTCTTCGTTTCTTCGTTTCGCTCGATGGTACTTTGGTGAGTAATAGATATTTACGATTTTTATGCATAAGTTGGGTGCATGAAAATTTTCAATAGATTTTTTATATTACACCATATTTCTTTACAACGAATGTTGTTATCTCTTTCACTCCCTCACTTTAACATTTGTGTTTTAATTTCTAAAGAATTGATGTAATAATTTACTCCACCTTTACCTTTTCTTTCTTTTACTTCTACAAGATCCAATATTACGGTTAGATTTTATTTCAATATTGAATTTGACTATCTCTTTTCCTCATATTCATACCTATGATTTTTATCAATTTTATTTAAAGATAAATAGGTGGAAATATTTTTAGAGTATTATAATAAAAAAAGAAGTCAAGCTGTTAAGTTAAAAAAAAAATGGATTCCACCAAAAATTTAATTAAAAAATTTAATGGTCTTAATAATAAAACGATGATACACATCAAGGATCTCAAAATTTCATCCAAATACCCAATCATAAATGCAAAACGGGTGACAACCAAATATGGTACTTGTCTGCAGATTGAGCTGGATAACAACATCATGTTTTTACCAAACCGATACAATTCACTCACCGATGAGGAGGTTAACGCGTTGTGTACTGGAATATATTGCGTGTACAGAGAGGGAGAGAAAAATTTATTTTTAAATACCTTCGATGAGGTTGTGCAATTTATACCTAATGCACAGTATCCCATCTGGGAATAAATTTTTAAAATATTTAATCAAATAAAAATTATATAATAAACCAAGCAAAATAAAATATACACATAGTTTCAAAGATTTAATTTTTTGTCGTTTAATTTATTTCCATTTCGTTATTTCATACAGAAATTTGAGACATAAATGACCACAGTTAAATGTATTATACTTCTGATATTGATTGTAGTTGTATTTTATATTTTTTCCTAAATATTTAACTAATTCTAATGGAGGATGTAAATTTCCAAAGCTGTCGAAATATTCTTTTTGCTGATTGTTTTTGTAATATGCCACCCAGTGTGTTCCAGGTCCTGATGATAAATCTAAATTGATGATACCACATTCTCTTTTCCTCGGTCGTTTTGGTAGTGTATCCAACATAAATACTCCTCTAAAGTGTGAAATATTGGTTGAAAATTTTCTCAAGTCGACATCCGTTAATGGTCTATCAGGTAGCATTTTTAAAAGTTTTTTGGATTTTTATCGTAAACCAATCCATATCCCTTCTTATATGGTTTTAGGTAAAGACCCTTCCCCATTGCTACAGGTTCCATAATTTTATTATGTCTTGTTGCCTCATCAAGTTGATGTTTGGCATTCCTTGCAGCATTTACAGCTTTTGCTATAGCAGCACCTCCACTCGCTAGGCTTCCAATTGCACTCAAGGCAGTAAGAATTGGAATTATAGGTAATACCCCACCAATTTTTGGGACATTAATTATACGTGGTACAATAACTTGAGACTTTTTCCCCTTAAACGATCTGTTAATAGCTTTACGAGCAATCTTAATAGCAGAATTAATATCTTCAGGTTTTTCCTTTTTTATTATTTTTGTTGCATTTTTTATTGATGTAATGAAAAGCTTTCTTCCATTTGAATTATTTCTTTTTGAAGGTTTTACACACGCCTTTTTTTTCATCCCCAAACCAAATTTGGTTTTAGCTTTCATCGTGTTAGTAACTAAATATGCAAACGATTTCTCGGCAAGACTACTGTCTTTTGACCAAACTCTTTCCCAAGCTTTATGTTCAAGAATTTTATCCGCTTGATGTCTTTTCTTTATATCCTTACTTTTGGAATAAGCTATATCGTGATCCTTACAAGCAACATCCAAAGGGTTTATTCCTCTGTCACCTCGATCTAGACGTTTCTTTAGTTTCGTTCCAGGTCCACAATATTGATAGCCAGGAAGATGAATTTCAACAGGCAAGGAGTTTATTATATTATCTACTAAACCTTCTCCAATGAATGTTTTGTTATAATTAACTTCCTGGTTATATAGTATAACCATTTTATTCTATAATAAGTACTAAAATAAAACATTTTTTTTATTACATTCAGTTATAAAAATGCGTTTAGTTAAACAACATAAACAAATTTTTGTTCGCAATATTGATACTTCTTCGAGTGTCAACCCCAAAACAAGACATAGTTCCTTATTACCTAATACTATTCGCGCGCTTATAGTTGGTCCTTCAAACTGTGGAAAGACTAATGTTATGATAAGCTTGTTAGAAAGTCCTAATGGTCTTAAATTTAAAAACATCTACTTATATTCAAAGTCACTATACCAACCAAAGTATGAATACTTGAGGAAGCTAATATACCCAATTAGAGGGATGGGATATTACACGTTTTCAGATAATGAAGTTGTAATATCTCCCAATGAAGCTAAAAGCAACTCAATAATGATTTTTGATGATGTTGCGTGTGAGAAGCAGAATAACATACGCGCATTTTTTTTGCATGGGTCGACATAAAAATGTTGATTCTTTTTATTTATGTCAAACTTATACAAGAATTCCTAAGCATTTGATTAGAGACAATGCTAATGTTATTATAATGTTTAAACAAGATGAAACAAACATGAAACATGTTTATAGAGATCATGTTTCGAGTGACATGGATTTTAAGAAGTTTCATGAAATTTGTCAAGAATGTTGGAAGGATAAATTTGGATTTTTGATGATAAGTAAAGATGATGAAATAAATAATGGGCGCTACAGAAAGCTATTTGACTATTTCATAACAATATAAAGTACTTCAATCAGCACATATATTTTAGTGCTAAACCTAGTTTTAAACATACTATAACAACTTTTTTAGTGAAATAACCTATCTCGCTCTATAAATTCGGTTTATTTTTTGTTGTGTTTTATCAACTTATTTATAAAACTACATAGAAGAGCTAAATGAAAATGGATGAAAAAGTTTTAAAGGAATTGATAAGGACAAGAAATGTATTAAAGAAAAAGTTACGCAGTATAAAAATTGATGACGTAGATACACAAGAACAACTTAAAGATACATTTAAACCTATAACAGATCCCCTAAAAACAATTATTAATACTCATATCTCTAACTTTAAAAAAATACCGAAAACAGAAAACCATGAATTTCAAACAGAAAATAAAAATATTAGAAGATTACCCTTTAACAAGTCACAATTCAATTTAGAGACAAGTACCCCAAAGAAAGTTATAGAAGAAACATCATTTAAGAAAGGGATATCATTTGATGCTATTCATGATGATAATGGTGATGATGATGATTTTTACTCTCAGTCTGAAACTATAGAGAATTCAAATAATGAAGAGTCTTACAATGACTTATCAATTTTGGAAAATAGAAATGAGTTAGATACTCTCTATGGTCCTCATAAGGGTCTTAATAATGAATGGAAATTCGGTGACAGCAACATCAAAATAAGCAAAGATAAAATTGAAATTGGAAATCAAATATGGGCTCTAACACCAGGTTTGTTCTCCTTAATGTTTCACAAAACACCAGAAAACTATGACAAATCTGAACTAGAAATCTACAAAAATATACTAATCAACACTAATGCTCACAGGAGAGACTACAAATCTGCTGGTCCAATTAAAGGAACGAGAGCATATAAGTACAAACATATTATTGGAAAATTGTTTAAAGAAAAAAGCGAGAGTAGTTTGGCAATACCATCACCAATTTCAAGAAAGGGTAATTACACGGGAAATGGTTCGATGAACCTAAACTCTTATAAACCAAACTATATATATTGGGATGATCCAAATGAGTTGGTAGATCGACTTAGACTATTACTCGCATCGCAAGGTGCAGGCCACACTAATCATAACAACGAGATTGTATCAATTATTGAAGAATTGTATGAAGCAAATATAATTGAAAAATAGTCTAATAGAATCATGTCCATCGATAAATTCGGACACTACCTCAATGATACAAGCGATAATATTTCAATGAAAAATGTATCTAAAGTGTTGGGGTTTTTTATGGATACAACTAACAACATTGACGTACAAAGCAAGAGGATTAAAAATGTGGCGAATGCTTTGGAAGACAGTGACGCTATCAATAAAATGTTTTTGCAATCTCAAATTACAAAATCTGGAGAAGAAATAGTTATACATTTAAAAGGAGTTATTGATGAAATTCATGAGAAAATTAATGATATAAAATTACTTTTTGATAAACAAATTGAAAAGTTAAGTAAACAAATTTATGAAGTACAAAATCATACATTCATATCAATGAACGAAAGTGAAGAAATAAATAATACCTTGAAGAATTACGAATACGAATCTATATAAAATACTAATGAGAAGAATATAAATTCCTAGGGATATGGTTATATCAGTTGCTTTAAATGTATCAACTGAAAACAATCCAATTCGAAAATAATGACAAGCTTAAAAAGAGACTTAGTAAATGAGCTACATAAACAAGCAAGAAAAAATTTTAGACGTCGAAGAGTTGTGATGAAGGGTATAGATGATCTTTGGCAAGCAGATTTAGTTGAAATGGGGAACTATGCCTTATATAATAAAAATTATAGATATCTGCTAACTGTAATTGATACATTCTCAAAATATGCTTGGGCTGCACCACTTAAAAATAAAACTGCACTAGAGGTGACGCAAGTTATGAGAGGAATCTTCAAATTGGGTCGGATACCGAAAAACTTGCAGACCGATGATGGCAAAGAATTTTTCAATAAACATTTTGCAAATCTTATGAATGAATATAATATTAATCACTACTCAACGTTTAGTAGAATGAAAGCGTCAATAGTAGAACGATTTAATCGAACATTAAAAGGAATGATGTGGAAAGAATTTAGTTTTAATGGTTCATATTATTGGCTTGGTATCTACAAGGATTTAATCGATACATATAATAAAAAAGTACACAGCACTATTAAAATGCCCCCAATTAAAGTCAATTCTACAAATGAATATAAATTATTAAATACAGCCTACAACCACATAAAAATTTACAAAGTATCTAAATTTAATGTAGGAGATTATGTACGCATTAGTAAATATAAACACATTTTGAAAAGGGGTATACCCCAAATTGGACAACCGAAATTTTTAAAATTAAAACAGTTAAAAATACATATCCAACAACATACCTATTGGAAGACTATCGAGGAAATCCTATTAAAGGTGGATTCTATGATGAAGAACTTACCAAAACTCAATTTTCCGATATATTTCTAGTTGAAAAAGTTCTTAAAACTAGAGGAGAGAAAGCATATGTAAAATGGTTGGGATTTTCAAATCAACACAATTCTTGGATTAATAAAAATGAAATATTGTAATTTTAAGAAAAATAAAAAAAAAAAAAAATGTATTTAGTAAGTTTTTATATCCAAAATAGAAAAAATAAAACGAATAAATAAACCAGTATTGTGCCAAGTTTTCTTTATTTACATTTTAAATGTCATAATGTCAATAACGTTAAGTTTGAACTCTACGTCATCGGAGCTAACAGCTAATTACTTTCCTCCAATTTGTTTGAATGGGGATTATGAGTGTGCTTTAACTGACTTTCATTCCTACAACAGTATTCCAAATGTGGACATATATAACAATCATTTTCATATAGGTGATCATCTAATTGAAATAACAATTGGATCTTATGAGTTAAATGATATAGCTGATTACATTAAAGAACAATACAAAAGTCATAGTTCAGAAAATGAAATTGATATAGAAGCTAAAAACACCACGATGCAAGTTAGAATTAGAAGCTCGAAAGAGCATATATATTTTAATAAGAGCAATACTATTGGAAAACTTTTAGGATTCAATAAAAAAGTTTTACATGCTAATGAGGATCACTACTCAGATCTTCCAGTTAACATATTCAAAGTCAATCTCTTGCGAATTGAGTGTAATATAGTAGCAAATACTTATATGAATACTTGTCCATCACATACACTACATGAGTTTGGGATTAACGTACCACCAGGGTATAAAATTGATGAGAATCCGAGAAATCTTATTTATTTACCAGTGAACTGCCGAGAGATAAGCTCACTAACTTTACGTGTAGTTGATCAGCACGGAGATTTAATTAATTTCCGAAAAGAGCAAATCACAATTCGAATACATTTAAGGGCGACTAAATAATGATAATATACAAAAACAAAATAACATACGCACCTAAAATATTCTTGCAACCTAAATCTCAATTAAAGAGGTCATTACAACGAAGCAATCTATCTCAAGCGAATAAAAATTTTCTTAGGTCTCTGAAATTTATATTGAAAAAATAATGTCTTCAATATTAGATGTTCTTGATAAACCCTTATCGGATGAAAGTATAATTAAAAAGGATTACCACACATATACACCATACCTACAATCTTATAATAATAATGATGAAATCCGCATTTCAATACAAAATCAAGATTTATATATTCTACCTAGTGAAAGTTTTATATACGTAGAAGGCTGTATTGTAGATGATAACAATAAAAAATTTGAATCTTCTTCATCCAATTTTAAGGTTAAAAATAATTTTGTTGCATATCTCTTTGATGAAATTCGATATGAACTTAATGGTATTGAAATTGATCATACAAGGCATTTGGGGACTTCAAGTACAATAAAAAATTTAGTTTCTTTATCACCAACAGAAAGCATTGGCATGCACAATGCTGGATGGAACAAAATTGATAATGTTAACCTTATAAATGGTTATTTTAATTTCTATGTGCCTCTTAAAATTCTTCTAGGATTTGCTGAAGACTATAATAAAATCATATTAAATGGTAAACATGAGTTAATTCTTTTGCGCAACAAGAATGATGGAGATCTTTTGTATTCAAGTGTTTCCACTGACAAAGCCAAATTGAGAATTTCAAATATTTCATGGAGAATTCCCCATGTACAACTATCCGATCTAAGTAAATTGAATATGATTAAATTAATTAATGCTGGTGCTTCTATACCCATGGCATTTCAGAATCATATCCTTACGATGATCTAAATATAAAATTTAAAAATGAACGTTATGCTGTTTTATATGATATGTATCTAAGATTTCAACAAAACTACTACTTTAAGGAACCCCAACCACTTCTCACATCACAAGAGTTCAAAAACCAAGCACCAATAATAGTAATAGATGTCAGTTATCAAAACGAATCTATCGGTAGCGGACCTATTGATATAAAAATTGAATTTGAAACCGCTACTAACATTCCTGCTAATACATCAGCTTACTGTATTCTCATTCACGATCGCATAATAGAATATATACCATTAAAAGGACAAGTTCGTAAAGTTTTGTAAATTGTAAAATATGAGAGATAATATAATTTTCGTCGACTTGCAAGGTTTTAAGGATAACTATAATAGATTCATTGCAAAGGAAATAGCAATTGTTTTCAATTCTAAGGAACACAACAATTTCATCATAAAATCTTATCATCATAAATACTTATCAGCAAAAAAGCAGCAAGAAGCGAATTGGTTAATAAGAAATTACCATCATCTGAATTGGAATGATGGATCAGTATCTTTCGGGAGTGTATGCAAATTTCTAAAAGATAATGTAAAATATTCGAAAATCTATATTAAGGGTGAAGAAAAAAGAAAGTGGTTAGAAAAAATGCTACAAAAAAGAGTTTTTAATATTGAAGATACTGGGTGTAAAAGCTTCAAACAGATGGCATTAAATTATCCAGAATATCATTATTGCAGTTATCACAGCTATGGTGTTTGTGCTTTAAGGAATGCTCTTTTACTTGAAAAAAGAAAATTTACATTAAAATAAAAACACATGTCCTTTATTTGTTTGTAAAATATACATATTTTTATTTATAAGCATATACATATATATATATATATATATATATATATATATATATATATATATATAAAGGTTTTTATTTGTATATTATAAGAAATAATGAACTTATAAATAGAATATTTACATATCATGTGCTTAATGCTATTTCTTATAACTAAAGTTAAATAAATAAAATATATATTAAAAACAAAAAAAAAAACTTCCTATTAATAGTAAAAACTAAATTAATAAACTTACAGTAAAACAATATTTTTTATTTACATATCAAATTACAATTGGCGAAAGATAAAATTAAGACTGATGTAAAAATCCATAGGTTATATTTACGAATGGATAATAAATGAAATACAAAAATATATAAATATGAATTATGTGTATCTTTTTTCTTTCTATTTTAAATAGTTTCATGTTTTTTTTTTTTCTTTTAGGAAATAAGTAGGTGGTCATCATTTTTGGATTTGTACTTTTTTTTTTTTAACTATCTTATTGCCTACAGAGAAATCTTAAATTTTTCTAAGGTGTGTTTTGAGCATTGGAAAAATTATTGTTACTCATAAAAATTGTCCTTGAAAGATTATAAATGCACATTTAGTTTGACTAAAAAATTGGTAGTAAAACACCTTAAGCAAACACTGTAAACTCAAAAGTACTTAGTAATCTCAAGAGAGACATATTTGATTATAAAAAGAATATAGAAACCATTTGGAATACCAATTATTTTCCAATTTAAAAATCTTGTAAATATATTTCAAAAACCAATTTAAAATATATTTTTTAACATCAGTTATTTTCCAATTAGAAAATCCCATATAGAAAGCAAAGTAAAATAGAAAGCAACAGAAAAATCAAATTTTAATACACACTAATATAAAATATATGATAATTATTTTCCCTACCCACTACTCATCACCAATCACCTTTTAGAAAAGAAAAAAAGAGACACAAACTTCATTTTAGTTTTAACAATATACAAATATCAAAAACTAAATCCACCCCTAAAACTAAAAGCAATCAGCTACATTAATATTAATCACGTCTTAAAAACACACACACCAAACTAATCAATTTAAACAACCAGGTAGTATAAAACCCCAAAAACAAAGAAAATCTTCTAACTATAACCAAAAACAACCTTCAAAACTTAAAACACACACCCACAAAAATATCCATTGTCAACGATCATTCTCATTACCTAAAATCATACACAATTTCCCAATGTAGGTGTTTAACACACAAAAAATTCCAATTGGAATTTTCTCATATACATACATACAAAATCAACCCTCAAAACTACAAAAAACACATAAAGAAACATAATTATCAAAAATTGTTGATGATCTCTCATAAAAGTGGGCGGAGCTCTAGAGCCTGTCTCTTCCTCTCTCTCTCTTCCTCTCACTATCTGTCTCTCTCTATCTGTATCTCTCTCTCCTTTGATTGACTAACATAGAAAATAAATGACAATTGCTCTCTTCTGATTGGTTAATACAAAAAGTGGGCGGGAGCAAAATATGCCACGCCCTTGGAGCATTGGTTTGTATGAAAAAAGTGTCACCGAAGGTACACAAATATACTACTCTTTTCAAGCCGCGTTTACCAAAACAAAAGCCAGTGACGACGGTCTTCACCGAAAGTTATGACGACAGTATTTTATTTACTGGCGGAACAAATCCAATCAATTTAACATAAATATTTCTTTGCGGATTCAGTGTGGCTGAATTACGTTATGGAAATACTAGGATTCGGAGTATCGTCTCTACTTCGAGTTATTTGTCTCTGCCCCGACAATTGTCTTATAGAGCATTTGTTATTTGCATGTATATGGACTGACTCTTCAAATTTTTACAGGAGGTGTATTACTATGGTGGCCACTATAACAAATAGTAAAAGTTAAAGGGTGTTTCGAAAGTGAAGCAGAATCGAAATATTTTGAAATAACTCAGCCATTTGTAAAGGGCTAGGCCGATGCATCCAAAATTTGGCACGAGCATAACAGAGGAGTATTTCAGCTTAATACTGGTGGGCAATATTCACTTGCCAGGGGTGGAGCTCAAAATTGTGTACCTCGCCACTGCAAGTTCTTTTAGTGCTTGGCATTTCTTAATTTTTTTTTATTTTTAAATGATGGTTTAATCGGTAAATTATGTTTTAAAATGAGCGAGTTATAAGCATTTTCAAATTAAAATTTTTGATTCTTCGATACCCTGGTCAAATTTTTTCAAAATATTTTAAACATACATATTTAAGCAATTTTTTGTTTTAAATTTTTCCCATAGTTAGTAAGCGAATTTTAAAATATTGTGGAAAAATTTCAAGATTATATCTTTTCTGAGTTAAGAAATTCCAAAATGATTGAATATTTATGTATTTTGGATTAAAAATTACCGTCAATCTTATTTTTTTAATAGAAAAAAAATTTCTTAAGGCACATATAAAAATTTAATATCTTTGTGTAAGCTAACAAAATGTACGTACATTGATCATCCTTGTAGAAGATAGAGGTCCTTCAAGTTGACTTATTTTACATCGAAATTTTGACTTTAGCCTACATGTTCTAAAATACCAAATCAGGGATCGCAAAAAGAATACTACCGTAATAAAGCTATACGGTGCCAGCTCGCTAATCCGAAGGCGTGTAATCCGTATTATCCAGTGATCCGAATTGAATTTATGGTGTATTACTTGCTCTATAGTCCGCATTGATTGCAAGCTCAGTAATACGAATTGCATATTTTTTTACCGGTTTTTTTTAATCGTTTATACCACAAGTAAAACAATATCAAACTGAAAACAATTTTACAAAAAAAACATTATTGTTACTGAAATAAGCAAAATGTCATCTGAATCTTGGCAATATAAAACTTTGTTTTTACCACCAAATTGTACTAGTTTTATTCAACCCATGGTTCAGAATGCGATACGACTTACAAAATTTGTTTTACAGAAAATATCTCTTGTGTGAATTGATAGGCTCTGAAGCCGACAATTTAGACATTTTTTTGAAACAATTCAGCTTAAATGATGCTTGTGAATTACCTTAACAATCTTGGAACATGGTGCCCAATTGTTCTATAAAGTCTTGTTGGAAACATATTCCTTCTCAGCGGTGGGATACAGAGGATAACATCCCACTTTCATTGTTACAGCAAGAATTACCTGAAAATTATCGTGTTGAAGAAACAGAAGAATTTTGCACAATAACAAACTTGTTTCACCGCAATAATGACGTGCAAATTTCTCAAGATGAAATTCCTGGCTGGATTATGAACTCTTCTTGTATTTGTTTAGAGTCAGACACAGAAAATATGGAATCGGAACCTATAAAGAAACACGTTAAAAATAGTAAAGCTATGCAGGCATTAAATACAGCTATAGACTGGGCAAAAGAACGTGGAATGCAAACAGATTGCATATTGATGCTAAAGGAATTGCGCAACAAGGCTTTGGCAGCATGTGCACTGAAAGAAAAGCAAACCTACATCACAAATTATGCATGTTAAAAAAAAAACATAATACTAAAAGCTTTTATTTTTTCATTCTTAATCAACAAAAATTAAATAAATTTCTTTTGAAATCCTACCTTGTGTTTTATTTTCGAATATCGTAAATTATAATACATAATGACAATACATTCAGTAATCCGAATATCTCGTTAATCCGAATCAGGGTCTGCAATCATTAATTCGGATTAGCGAGCTGGCACTGTATATATTCCCAAATATTGAACATTATTCGCAAGATTCTAAAAATTCCAATTCTGGTATTTTTGACATTTATTTTGGGAATTGTGGGATTTCCTTTACTTTAATCTTTCAGATTTTTTACCATTTGATTTTCGCTGACCAATTACATATCCATTTACAAAAATATTTTGGGTCTGCCCCACTGTGCAGTAACATGATTTGCATGAATATGTCCTAATATTTTGACTATAACAGGTAGACTCTTCAAATTTTCACATTGCTGTGCATTACTATGACCCATCAACATAATAATCTGTAATAAGATCTTTTATTATAAAGATGGTACTATTTCACAGTGTTTTATATTTTTTAGTTCAATTTGTATTCAATATATCGAATATTTATAAAGATTAAAAGAAATTCTTCCCTTAAATGTATAAAATAAACAATAAATTATGTTCCACATTTTGCACAACACGGTACTAATTAGTGTCTCAAATATACAATACATGTATACTTAAGCGACAAAAAATGGGATGGTCTGATTGATTGATTTATCGTACTTTCTCTCCAAATACATTTTATGTGCCTATCAGCATGATTGCATTCTGTTGCTTGTTATTCTTTAGCACTGACTATAAGTATTCTAATTCAAATGGTAGAATGAAAATAACAATAATATTTGTTATATGAAACTTAATTATTTGTAATTGATTACTTAAACGCACTAAACACACTAAATAATTCTTAAATTTTTTAGCATTCTACTTGGCTTTAATATTTCAGTTTGATATTTTACTTCAAAAAAATATATACATAATTATAATACCTTTTCCACATTACAAACAAAATATTTTAAATATCAGACTTGATCAAAGAATGGATTATATGTAAGCACAATTGGTTATATGTTTAGGTAAGCGAAATGGGAAAGTGTAAGTTTTGGCAGGAGTTAATATTCACCAATTTTACGCTAAAGATGAAGAAACTATTTTAAAAATTGGGCCTTACACTATGAAACTTTTCAAGAATTTAGTTGCATGACTTGTGCTAGCAAGTTAAAAAGAGAATTTAAAAAAAATGTATGTTATAATATTATCGTAAAAATTAGCTGTTAAAGATATTAGTTTTGTTATCTTAATTTGAAATGTAGCCGTCAAACATTGTCTTGTGGCTTGTTATATGCACTATCCCGCAGTCGGGTTGGAAGTACATTTTCTCCAGTTCCAATTTATTAATTTGAAAAAAAGGAAAGACTCTGTAGTGCATCGTTAATTTTGAGAGGATCTTGTGGAATTATACACGAAACTTCGGTACGCCGGAATCAATAATTTTGTTTATTTAGGAATGGAAATGGCCCTTGTTGCCCATGATAATATTCGATAAAAATTTTCTTCTTCCTGGTCGAAATCCATAATGCCAATCGTTGCGTTATGTCGTGACTGATCGTCTGGCCGCTACTTTGGGATCCTCTGCGAGATTTTTAGCCAATGCCGTGATATTCTCAGCAGAATGTCTACTTCGGGACCGACCAACATTGACATTATCTCGTGTTGTCCTACACTCTTCAAGGCGAGCGGTTAACGCCGTAGTGTTTGACCAGTTGGTATCGTGCGATCGGGAAATATGCAGGATTCTAGAATATTTTTTTTTTTTTTTCATATTCTAAAACAGGCATCTGAAGTTCATATTATAATGAATTTCAACCAAATAATTTTAGTCAATATTTGCTTATTTTTGCATCAAATAATAAATAAGAAAAGAAAAACAACAGGAAACAACGAGCAAAATGTGAAAAACAAAACATATATTTTTGCTGATAGATCCATTTATTTTTCTTAAGTTTAGAAGTTTTTCGCGCAAACTTAATTAGAAAAAAGGAAAAAACGATAGAAAATTATTATGATCATCTTATAGATAAAATATAGACATGCATCTGTAAATATGTTTCATATAAAAAATAAAAATTATTTATAAATATTTCAAGTTCATTGGCTCGAAGAACAATTTTAAATTAAATTATATACATACAAACATGTTTGTAGACAACTCCCATCCTCAAATAAGCAGTCCAAACATTTCTAAAACTAAAATAAGAAAAGTTTTCTATTTTAAATTAAAACTTTTTTGTTTTCATTGCACACCAACACTAATAAATTACTAATAAAACATGTTGAAATATTACGAACTTAAAATTTGTTCATAAACTTCTATAAAAAATAGCACTAACAAATATAATATTTTTAAAACTTATGAAAATTATGATATGCAGGACATGCTATTGAGTAAGTGTTGTGCGTGCAATTTGTGGCAATTTATGTACAGAAAAAATAATCATACAAAATCGACCAGGAGTGTATTATATGCAGTTAATAGTTGTGAAATTTATGACAGAGCTCTGTACCAAGAAAATGTATAAAAACCTATGCACCATTGATGAGGAATTAGTGAACAAACTTTAACATAAAAAAAAATATAATATAATTTCACTTTTTCATAAGGAAAATTAATTTGCATTTTCTAAACGGGAAGTTGGACTTCAGTAAAAGAACATACATATAGTAGATGTGCAGCTTAAAAGAGTTACTCCGATGAAACGATACTAATTTCTTACTTATGATCAGATTTTAAAAGTTTTTCTAGTTACATAGAAAACTTAAATATTAATTACACAGTGCAACAAATAAATACTTTTTGAAAAATACACAAACTTTGTCTTAATATTTGTGGTTTCTAATTTTGCAAATTACACCCTTTAAAGTAATAATTACAATAATATTCTTGTATATTTTTATTTCATCTTCAATAGCGTTACTTACTATCATAAAATAAAATGGCAATATCGTGGAATCCTCAAGGTAGCAGGAGAAGGGGCAGACCTGCTAATACATGGAGGAGACAAATAGAAGCGGAAGCAGGCTTAGTAGGAGCAACTTGGCCGGAAGTGATGCTGAAGGCACACGATAGATCGCACTGGAGGAACTTTGTTGTGGCCCTTTGTTCCACACTGGAACCATAGGAATTAATATATATATATAATTATATATATATATACTATCATAAATTCATTAAACGCAAATTATACAGTTGAACCGTGGAAAAAATTGACGGCCTATACAGTATAGGTGCGATCAACGGGTAATAAAATCCTGTACTCAGTTTGACGAAATTGGCGACCAATTTTTATTTATGGGTCACGTAATATTCGGGCCCTTCGAAAGAGGTGTTATCATGTTTTTGTCTAATATCTCATTCAAACTAGGCGATAGCGCTTAAATTTGTTCGGCAATAATGTCAAAAAGATATTTTATTCATGCATATATTTTTTTAAAGAAAATTAAAAATTTTTTTAATTTTTTCAGCATAACTTACAGGGACTATTTTCACTAAGAATATATAGGACAATTGTAGCCACGGTACATCATAATTTTTAGTTCTTAGTACTCACTTTATATTTTATAAACAGTTATTCATATATTGAAATAGTAACTCATTTCCGTCTGTCTGTCTTTTGTGTTCGCAAAACTACTCGATGGATTTAAACAAAATTTTTTGTGGATTTACCTTAGAATCCTGATCCCAAAATAGAAAATTTTTTTCCGCAAAAATTTCTTATTTCCAAGAGAAATTTTCGGTTTAAAACTGGGATATTTTCAACAGGGTTATATTTTTAACCCACCTTTTTATTTTTGAAAGTGGGATATTTTAAAAACTATTTTAAAAACTTTGATTTTTATTTTTACATTGTGGAGTTACATTGTTATTAAAATATTTTAAACAGCTCTTACAGAGGTTTACAATAATTTTCCTACTACCCAAGGTTCGATCCCTGTCAGAGGAAGAAAAAATTTAATCATGGTTTTTTCGAGTTTTAAAATTAAGTGGCTTCAACCCCCCTCCAAACAACCCATCAAAGAATCCCCCTGACCACACTATCCCTGGAAGAATAGTGGATAACAACACGGCAAATGTTCAGGCAGCCGCCACCTGCTGAGAAAAAAGGAATCAAAGATTAGCAAGATTGTCCACTATTACACTAAATTTACTCGGAGGGAATTGTTCCTATGCAACTACAGAACTGCTACAGCAGACAATCATCTAGAACAACCATTAGCGAAGCTGACAAAATAACAGTATACTGAATCTTAAGGAGATGCAACAAATCGTGTAACATGGAGATGCTTTGTGGAGCCATATGCTCCCAAGAGGGTTAATAGAAAAAATATCGGAAATGAAATTCATCAGTATCGATACGGAAATACTATAAACAACCTGTTAAATAATTATTAACAAAATTCATGGAAGAAATAAAATAATCTTTTTAATTTTTTTAAAAAAATAATTTCTAAGCCCAAAAAGATAGCCTTGTTTACCAGGTTTTCTTTTTAATTCTTTTAATTTAGTTAAACAAATTTAATTTAATTTAACTTGTAAAGTCGTTTAGAAAAAAACAAACGTATATTTTTCAAAATAGTTTGCATTTACTTAAGCTTAAAAATAAATTGAAAGCAAAAATGGTTTTATTTTCCGCTACTGCAGGTTTATAATGGTACGTGCGAATGTCAAAGTTTGTTTCTTTTCCTTTTTGATTCTTAAGCAGAAAATGTGAAAAAAGAAGTTAAACTAGGGTAAGTACGAAACACAAAAGAAAAATTAAACATTTTCTAACTCTCCACCTTTGCTTGAGATGTGTTGATATGTTTGTTTGAGTTTATTCGAGCACACCTGCTGACAAATAGCGTTACCCAGTATGCCACATCCATCATCAGAGATTTAAGGGTTTTTACACGCACAAACGCTTTAAATATATACACACATAAATGTTTATGTATGTGCGTTTACAGATAACATATACAAACCCAGTAACACTTTACGAGTAAACGAAGACAGCTACACTTTTTATGTAAATACTTAAGTTTTCACTTATAAATTGGCCAAAGGAGAGATATAACAATAAGAAAGAAATGTGTTGTGTGAATAGTTCATATATAAAACAACGTACTTTTATTTTTAAGAATAAAGCAAACGTAAGTAAAATAAATGTCGTTCTAAGCACTTTGTTTCTTATAGAAAAAGAAGAAGTTAAACTGAGTTTATTGACACCAAAAAAACAAAAATATTCGATACATACATACATATGTATACAATATTTTCTTTAGGGTAAAATTTTCAATAAATATAAAAATTTTAAAGATTACATTTCTAATATCAGTTGAAAGGTTATTTTTATTTAAAAAATCTTAAAAATATTTAAAGATATTTTAAGTCTTAAATATAAGGGGTAATTTTTAAGGTTCAGTTTTCCAACACATATTAAACTGTCATACGGTTATCAGATCTCGGAACTCTGTTGTCATTTGTGCACAGTTTGGTTTGTCACTTTATTATGAATAGGCGAACGGCACAATAATGCTTGCAAAAGGAGCAAATATATTTCCGAAATTATAACTCAGTTTGGGAAAATGTATGAGTAATATTCTACTCTGTGGCGTGACTTATTTTAGGATCAATGAATATGCCAGTTACCTACAGACACCGTTACTTTCTCAAAAAACTGATTAAGTCATTGGTATTATTGGATATACTTTTTTAAAAATGCCGCAAATGGCAAAAAAGTTAACTTCAAAGGCGCCCAAAGGGCTGCTAGTTTTTATTACTTGGAGACCCAATTGATACTTACTAAATAATTCTTTTTTAATAGGATGGCGTCATATGCATTTAGCCATATAAACAATCGACATGTTTAAGATATTTTCATAAAGTATATTACCAAGGCCGCTATAACAAAAATTATTAAATCTAAAGGGTGTGCCGATAGTGATACAATTTTTGCGAGTATGACTTTAAATTTTCTAACGTGAATTTATACATAGTAACTATGTAAATTTATGTCCGCTATGGCAAAAAAAAAAAAAATAAAAACTAAAGGCCTTTGCGAAAGTGATAAATCTTTAAATATATATCTAGGCTAATTTTTGAAATTAAATTACTTTTGAAATTTAATAAATACAGCTATGTACAAATTTGTCCCCTATGACAAATAATAAAACCAAAAATTAAACCATGTTTCGAAATTGAAACGATTTTTCATATAACCTTATATTTGAACAGTGAAAGTCTGACACTTAAAATTCACACAGATTATATTTTACAATATCTAGTGTTTTTTATTTTAATGCTGGAGGAATAACGAAGCAGACCACTTCCTTATCAGGTTTCTTTTCGATCCCTTTCCGTCTACTATGATTATAGACAACCGAAATGTTTCCCTCATAGACTCAGGTGCTACAACCAACCTTTAATCTTGACTTAAGTGATTTCAGACTTTCGACTAGTAACTCTCGGCATTCATTCTCATCATGCAGTCTCTAGTAATCGGTAGGATATGTTCGAGGTTCAGGCCCCCCCCCCCCCCATGGCATCCACACTTACTAAGCTTCTACCAGTGTCCAATGTCTTATACTAATCATATTGCTAGCAATATATACTGTAACAACAAGTAATGAAAATAAATTTAATAAAAATACTACATCTAGGAAACAGCCTTTTCCTAGATGTAGCGAATTTGAAGAATTTTCATATTTTTTATATAATTTTATATTGGAGTAATTTAATGTCAAATAAACAGAGGACTCAAAATGACTGCTTCAGATTTTATTAAAACTTTTTTTAATTATATTCTTTGACTCCCGGAATTCAAATATAATAAAAAAATTATCTCTTATAAAAAATACACAAATATCGTTTGTTTGCATATGCGCTAGAGGACTAATAAATTCGTATTCCAGTTATATAAGTTCTGGGAAGTTGAGTAATAGAAAATTTAATAGGGATCATACACTTTAATTTGATATTAATCATAAAAAATAAGTTTTTAAAATATTTTTTCCTTATATTTTTAACATAACTTCTGATCCCACCATGGTCCCACTCTAAAACTTTTATGGTGTACTCATTGAGCCACACTAAAAAACATATTATAAACAAAAAAATTGTTAAAAATTTGTTTTTTTTTCACCACTGATAACAAATCAAAGCTTATAGAATCCCCTATAAAGATGTTACTCAACTTCCTAGGGCTTATATAACTGGAATAAGAATAAATTTAATCCCAGCGCATATGCTAGATAGAATTTTTTCAAAATTCGTTAATTCAGGGAGTCAACGAATATAATTAAAAAAGTTTCAAAAAAATTGGGAGTGGTAAATTTGAAAACAATTTTGTTTGGATGACATGGACATACCCACTGTCAGCTGTCAGTTTTCAATAAATTGTTGCAAAGGCCATATTTTTTTCATATTTCCCAGAGTGTAGCATATGCATTTCAGTATATTTTGTTAGTTTATAAAAAAAATTATCCTATACCATTTTCCTAATGCTATTTGGACTATAATGTTTTAAGACTTTTAAATTAGAAATCTGAATAAAACTACACTCAACGTGGCCAGTTAACCATTTGCTAAATTTACTCTTATAATTTTTGGGGTGCAGTTTTATTTGTTTAAATTTTATAAAATTGTTACCATCACAACAACTGCGTATAAGCAATATTTTATAAACCATACGCGCTGGTATTGCAGCAACATGAATAATTTTATGGTGGGTGTGAAATTTAAATAAAAAAAAACATTTAATTGTAAGCTTTCTTTATTTTGCAAATCCGTCATTCTTTTAGTCTTTTAAATTTCATTTAGTCTGACATACTATAATTTATCTTATTTAAATACAAAAAAAGCAGACATTAAAAGAAATAAACTTTTGCGCACATATTCATTTTTAATGTTAAACTTGACAAACGGTTTTTTATAAATAAAATTTATACTGTACGATCAACGAATAATGCAAGAAATATTTTGACTATCTTTATACAATTACATTAGGAATCTAGTGCTAATTTTATTTTTATAACATTTATATAAGAAATTTATAAATTACCTTTTTAACTTATGTCGCATATAAATTAAAGAAAAGTCGTGTGCAAATAATGACCTTATGTTCAGCATTCTCAGTTGTTAGCAACATGGTATGTATTTCCAGCTAGTAACTTTCAACGCAACGCTGCTCCTGTTAAATGTTTTTTATTACTGCAATACTGTCGTTTATAGCAAAACTGCATTTTTTGGTTTGTTTAAGACAAATTTTAAGACAATATTAATAGAAAAAAGCGAATTTCGTGTACTGAATTTAACGTTACTGTTTACGAAAAACAACCATCACCGAAACCAAGGAAAGGCTGACTTAATACTACCTGTACGGGACTCTGCACCAACCACCTCAAATGTAAATGTAGTTTACTGAGTTCCCTTGCGGTGGAACCAGTACAAAAAAGCTAATCAGAAATAGTCGATATAATCCATGAAATAATGTTGACCGATCAGAGAATAATTTTCGAAAAATATATATTTCTGAAAATTTTTTGTATTTTTTTTTTAATTTTTGTATTTTTTTTTTAATTTTTTTTTTAATATCTTTTTGAAAATGTTTTGTAATTTTTTTTCTAAGTATTTCAAAATTTTTTTTTTAATTTTTTTTAAAACATTATTGATTTTTTTTTTAAATTTAGGACCTTCCTGCAATCTATATTGATTTAGAATGGTCAAACTAAAGCAAAAAAATCCTTAAAAAAATTTTCTCATATTGACCCTCCATGTGCGCTTTAACTGCTTCTGGTTACCAGTGGGCACCCTGTGGGCCCGTTGGCTACCTCTACGTGTATTGGTTTTCATAAAACCCTTTAATGCAAATCAAAGCAGAAAAAGCTTAAGAACCTAAAAATAAAAACAAAATCGGCCCTCGTACGGGGTTACAGATCTCCCGAGATCTGTATGCACTCCTTGCGATCCACCCGTCTTTGTCTAATATTTATTGAACAAAAAAGGCAAAAGATAATCATTAAAAACGAAGAAACCTCCAATGGGATGGTCCGATGTTGTTGAATTGCAATACCGAAACTTTCGAAACTATACCTGGCAGATTGGTGGGCTTAAATTTTCTGTAGCTTTTCTGGCGTTTTGGCAAATGACATTTCAACGTCAATACGGACAGACGGGCATCGCTTAATCAACTTCTCTATTTATAAAGATTCAGAATATATATACTTTATGGGGTCGGAAATGAATAGTGTAGAAATTACATATGGAATGATAAATTTATATATGTATACCCTTTCCACCTGTGGTGAAAGGTATAAAACGAAGTTAAATTAACCGAAATTATTTTTTAATTTTTTTATGAAACTTTTATCTTTATAAAATCTTTATCATCATCAGATAAATTTATACACGTAATCTGAAAAAAAAATTGCATAACATCAATGTCTTTTTAGCTTTTTAGTCTTTTAAGAACAAAAAACGAATAAAGCTTTCAGTTCCTGTTGCGGGCATTTAATTTGAAATGTTTAACATAAAAAAAAATTAAAAAAATTTTCTATTTTATATATCAACTCAAAATAAATAATTTTAACTCAAATAATTTGTTTAAAATTAAATTTAACGAAATCTCTTCTATTTTAGAGATCTTTTTTCATTTATATATATTACATTTTTAAATTTAAATAGATGATGCTTACAACTAAACACTACCCTAAGTAGATTAGATACAAGTAGTGCTGATGACGGACGTGGCTGTCTAGAAAATGTGCATTCCACTGGTGCTGGTGTCTAAAAATTAAATTTTCCCAATTTTTCTTTAATATTATCATATAATTTGTAATTTAATTAATTCTTTCTTAGAGAGAATAAAAACGAACTTAAGCTTGATTATAAATTTCATTGTATGTAATACATAAACAGTTCGACTAATAATAATTAAAATTTTCAAAATTATTAAGTTTTCTTCAAAAATTAAATAAAAACTTACTGAAATAAACGAAATTTTGTCAAATCCACGGATAAATTAATCACATTAACTTCATTCAGGAATGTATATTAATATAATTTTATGGGTTGTTTTTTTAAGTAAAATTATTTTTAGTAAAATTTTGTTGATTATATAAATAAAGGTTTATTAAAACATGTCAAAAAAAATTCTGTTAATTGAAATAAAATTATTTTATATGAGTAAATCGTATATAGATTTCAATAAAAAATATGTTGATTTAACTATTTTTGTGGTTTCGTTAATTTGTTCGTAAAAATTCGCTAGCAGCTATCAAATGTCAAAGTTCAGAAGACGCTTCATAATAATAAAAAATATTAAAATAATAAAGAGTTAAATAAACGCGATAATTTACCATATTTTAAGAGTGTCACTAGTAGCGTATTTTTGCTAAAGTTTTTGTTCCTTTAATTTTTGTCATTCTTCACAAGAAGGAAATAATTTGCCATACATATAATGAAAAATTGCGCTATATTTTATGTGTTTATGCAATTACTCCTTCTTTACTATACCTAGGGCACTGCCAAATAAACTTTAAGAAGATAATGCAAAATAACGAAAACAAAGCAGAAGAAAATTATAGAGAAAATGCTTGAATGCGTGCATGCATATGAAAATGCAGTATGAACGTAATAATAGTGCGTGCCAATGCGTGTGTACTTTGTAAAGACTTCTAGCATAATATAATACATTAATAAGCATTTGAGTTACAAGTGTTGCAAATATTTGAAACTGCTAACTTGTTATAGGTTGATAGGAAGATGCAGATGCTTACACAATACAAATTTGAACAACAGAAAAATGTTTGTTTGACTAAATATAGAGAAAGGCATATACGTTCAAAAATAATAGCTTTTAAAAGCATAATACCAAAGCTGTTATTAGGATTTGAACCATAAATAGAGTAATGCAAAAAAATTTATTTTCAAGTAAGTAATTGAAAAATGTAATCTAAGAAAATTTATCAGATTTTAATATAATAAAAGAAAAATTAGTAAAGAGGTTGTTTTATTACATATGACTTATTAGTTAAAATGGAAACTTTACCGAATTAAAGTTACAGCAGCGCGCCTGTCCCACAATGTCACAAGCGATCTTTCATTCGCACAAATACATCTAAAACAAAAACAATATTATTGAATTTGTTTTTGTTTTAAATGTAATTTACATATGTAAGCAATTCTGAAGAACTAGTTATTTTAGTCTTACGCCTTGTTAAAATCACTAAGTTGGTAATCCAGTTAGGAAGTCCCACAAAAAATGCGTATTTCTACAGGAAAAAAACTATAATTACCGATATTAATTTTTTTCCTGGAAATCCATTTAAATAAAATCAAGTGTGGTTCTTCGTTTACTTAAATTTTCTTCGTAACCCAACTTGAGTTTTTGTATGAAAAAAATATTGAGTAACTATAAAACTATAATAGGTCGATTCTGAAATTTTTCACCTTATTGCTATACATAGTTTAACGAAATACAGGCTGGATTGGAATATTGGGCGTGGTACCTCCCATATAAAATGAACAATTATTATCGTCTACCTAGAGACCTGCAATAGTTAGAGTAATGAAACTTTGTAGAAGTAACCCCCAAACTAATTTGCATAGTCTTAAAAAAAAAACAGACTGGATTGGGATAGTAGGCGTGGTAGCTCCAATACAACGTGAAAAATTGTTATTATGTACCTAGAGAACTACAATATCTAGAGTCATGCACAAATAATCCTCATACTAATGTGAATAACCTAGAAAAATACAGACTGGATCAAAATAGTGGGAGAGGTACCTACTATACAAAGTAAAAAATTATTATCGAGTTAATACGCATAGTCTAGCAAAAAACAGATTAGATGGGAACAGTGGGCGTTGAACCTTGCATATAAAGTAAAACATTTTTGGCGTAAAAAGAGCGTGCGTTTTTAAGTTAAAGGTTGGCCATACTTTACTTCCAAGTGTTTCATGTATTTTTTGTGGATGGGTGTAGCGAAGCGCACCGGTGACAGCTAGTCAAAATAATAAAAATCATACACGAAAAAATTTACTTAACCAAAAATAGAAATAAAAAATCAAAATAAATATTTCATTAAAAATTTGTAGTTGAAAACACACCGAAATTAAAAAAAAAAATTAATTTCACTGAATAAAAATCAACTAAAAAAAAAAATGCATACTTCTAATGAGGAAATTTCCACAATTTGGAAGAACGTTTTATTTCTGTATAAAGAACCATATATAACACATTTATTCAACACCATCATAATGACCAGCACTTTTCCGAACAGGTGGAAATGTGCAAAGGTAGTACCTATACCGAAAACAAATTCAGAATATAGGCCAATAGCTATCTTGTGTTATTTGTCTAAGGTGTCTAATAACATAATTAGATATGTGTATGGCTTAAGAAGATATGACCGTGTATCTAATTTTTCCGCTCAACTTTACGGTGTTTCGTTTGATAATCTTCTTAACATACGCGTCCTATTATTTTTGCACAAGATTATTTATTCAGAAGCTCCACAATATCTTATAGACAAGATTAGGCTTGCCAGATCACTCAGAGGAAGAAAGATTATAATTCCTTTACACCGTCTTCATGTATCTGAATGTCACTTCTTTATACACGCGTCGCGCCTTTGGAATATTCTTCCCCAAACTCAACAACTCAATAGCAACGCAAATAGCTTTAAACATTCTTTGTTTGTTTTTTTTTTTGCACAACAGTGAATTGTAATTCTTTTAATTGTAATGTATTTGTTATAGTATAAACTTTTTATAGTTAATATAGCTTAAGTGTATGTACTTGTATTAATGTGTAATCCCAAAATATAATTTATAAACTGCACTTTCCTATACTTTAAATATAAGATTAAATCTTGTTGTATAGGAATTGACAAAATAAATAAATAAATAAATAAAAGAATCGATACAATGAATTATATAAATTGCTTCATTTCATATTATTAACACTGCTAAAATTAAAATAAAGCAAATTAATAATTCTTGCAAAAAAACCCGACTACAAAACAAATATATGTGCATCAATTCTATACTAAAAATTTAAAAGGAAGTAATCTGTAGGAAATAGTACTCAAATCAAATACTTTTATACTTGTTGCTCTACAGGACATAGTATATACGTTCTGTACATTCAAATGTCTATCCATAACGGTTCAGCAGATAAAGCCATATATGAAAAATTACGTCAGATATGTGTCCTCATATCTGACGTAATTTTTTTATTTTTATTTTATTTTTTTACACTTATTATTACTGTAACAGTAATAAAATGTAACGGTTCCAAAGATATGGCCATATAGCTTAAACAATATCACCTAGGAGACACCCTTTAATGTACAATTTTAAATTAAACACTTATTTTAAAGGACAGATTGTTTGTAAATTTCAAATGTATGTATAAAACGGTTCAAAAGTTTGGCCATATGCATCAATTTACATCAACTATTGAGACATCCTTTAAAATTTTAAATATTTATAAATGTTATTATACGGGATATAGTAGTAGATATTCTGTCTAATTTTCAAGTGTTTCTCTATAATGGTTCAAAAGATAGGGCTAGATAAGTAAAATTATATAAATTTTGGGGACACCCTTTAGTTTCCAAATTTAAATTATATACTTGATGTTATAAAGGACTTAGATATACAGGTTCTTTGTAAATTTCACCGTCTCTCTGTTACGGTTCAAAAGTTTTGCAATATACATCAAATTACATCAACTATTGGGACACCCTTTAACTTCTAATTATAAATATTTAATTTCTGATTATAAATATTGGACATTCTGTCCAATTTTCAAGTGATTGTCTACAAATGGTTCAAATGGTTCATATATTTAAATTGACGTCACATATGGGGACACCCTTTAATTTTTAAGTTCATTTTTTTATTAATTTCTGTTATTGGCAGCTATAGTAATATGCAGTTTTTTTAAATTTTAAAAGGGTGCCCTTTACGATTCATAATACACGTAAAAAACAGGTATGTTGTATGGGGACACCCTTTAATTTTCAAAATTCTGAACTTCTTTTAAACTGGGACCAATCTGTAAGTATTTCCTTTCTAATAAAGGAAAAATTTTTAAAATCAGTTCAGACTGAGTTCTGCGGGCACAAACAAAAATAAAAGCAACATTCAGACGAATTGATAACCTCCTTCTTTTTTTGAAGTCGGTTAAAAATTAAATATGCGTTATCTTGATTTTTTAGTTAAGACGTCCTTCTCTTACATTTAACTATATATTTAGTATTATATTTCATAATTTTAAAAATTTGTACATATATATAAACTTTCCTTTAACAGACAGGAAAAAACTTTAAATGATAATTTATTGCTTTCACAACTACAAAATTACAGAGCTATAAGAAAGACTGTTTACAACCACGCCCATTGAGCTTAAAAAAGGTACACTACTATTGAGGGATAGTAAAAGAAAAAACGAAAAGTTTTCTAAAACATGTGTGTAAATACATGAGAAAATACGTTTTCACATACGTTTGTTTATTGTACATGACGTTGTAAAATTTGCATATTGTGTGGTGTTGTGGTTTTTGTTTTTTTATACTTGGGTTAAATACATTTATAATGTTACCAATATAAAGAAACTCATCACGCATGCAGTTTTTCTTTGACTTATTTTCTTTGTTCTTTAAAGCTAAACTAAACATTTTTCAATTTTTTATTTATATACAGTGTGTAATATAATGATATGGTTGATAAAACATAAATAAATAAAAATTTATGAAAGCTCATATATTATTTTAATACAATTTTATATTTTTCCTTTGATTATTATTAGAATTTAGACAATATGGAGTACACTGTGATTAGGTTGTTGTGTTGAATTTTAAGATCAAAAAATTCAAAAAAAAAAGATTCAAAAAAAATTTCCTTATTCCTTTTTTTTTATTACAATACGCCTTATACGTCTGCTATTTTTATGTGAGTTTGTTTACTCTTACTCGAATGTATTTATAAAACTTACATAACTTGGCAAGTACATATGTGTGATCTTACACAGTGAAGTGTTTGCGTGTGGAAAAGTGCCAAGATTACTGCAAAATACTTTATATCAAAGGATACAAATCCATGCACTTAAAAAGAAAACTTGCAAGTAGAAGATAGTGAAAAAAAATGTAAGTGAAAATTACATAGAGGTACACATTTGATTTTACATTCAAATTCAAAAAGGGAGATTTATGTTGATAACTGCAGAATCAGAAACTCTAAGGCAACTTAATTGTGTATCAAAAATATAAAAACACTTAAACAAATATTTTCAATTTCCATTTAAGTAAATATTTAACCGCAAATTACATCATTTTTAGGTTTGAAAGGCTAACAACGTAACACTTTTGTGTTTGCTACAATGTCTGTCAGCGTATTTTATCTCTGGAACGGTATAAGGTAAAGTCTTGAAATGTTCATACTTATAGGGTGTTCCGAAATTGACGTGTTATTCTCAAATATTTCTTAATTTCTTGAACCGTAAGATGCGTTTGAAATTTACGCACAGCAATTAAAACTATGTTCTTTGTATAAACAAATATAAAAAACAAATCTAAAAAATTAAAGGATATTCCGATAGTGAGGTTATTTGCATGTAACTGGCATATATTTTTTAACCATAATAGAACCATGAAATATTCACAGAAAATGAATTATTCTGGCAACTGTAACAAATAGTAAAAATTAAAGGGTGTTCCGCCAGTAACATGATTTGCATTTATGTGCCCCTAGTATTTGAACCGTAGTAGGTAGACTCTTGAAAGATGTTGCGGTAGAGAGGCGATTTCACAAATATATATATATAATATATATATATATATATATATATTATATATATATATATATATATATATATATATATATATATATATATATATATATATATATATATATATATCTTTTTTTTCAACCGTAAATTTATACAGAATGTGTCAAATATGCCCGCTATAGCAAAAATATAAAAAAAAAGATTTAAAATTTTTAAAATTCTTTTTATCTGGAATGTGTACACACTGTTTTAGCTTGTCCTGTATTACTCTATTATAAGAAAAATAAAAAAACATAAATTAAAGGGTGTTTAATTATTTATTATTGACTTTTTTAATGTTTTGTTTATAAAAGTTGAAATTTCATCTATTTTGGGCTTTTAAGGTCTTAAAAGTTTAAAAAATGGAAATAAAAAACTATTATTTCATTTTTTTATCCAACGTTTCGCTGGTATTTTCCAGCTTCATCAGGGATAATTTTATTAAATCTGGCAACGATATAGAAAATGTAAACACAAAATTGTAGTAAAGACAACAACAACATGATAACTTAGTTTAACTTATTTTTACTTACATATAGTTTTCTCGTCAATTTTAACATTTAGTTTAAACAAAATTAGTTTTATACACCACGACATAAAACATAAATTATTCAAAAAACGTAAAAACAAACTTAAAAATATATCACAGTTGAAATATGCTAAAATAGTATCACAGTTGGAGCAAAATTACTAAACTAAATTTTTGCAATCATATAATTGGCGCTAATGTTGTCTTTGTCTTCTTTTCTATTTATTGCACTTGTTGTTCTTTGCTGAATTCTTAAACTCTACAGAGTATATCGCTTGTTCTCTTTTACTTTTTTGTCCAGAATTTTTACATTTAAAAGATCTGCATTATGTCTCATTTCTGTGCAATGTTGCGCTAATGCAGTTGTTTCTTTTCCCCTTCGTATGTCGGCTTCATGTTCATTGATTCTCTTCATTAAACTTCTCTTTGTTGTTCCTACGTATACTTTTCCACATTTCTCCTGTGTGTTCCCCTTACATGTTATTTCATAAACAACATTACTTTGTTCTTGCTTTTCTATTTTAGTTTTTGTTTTTGTAAATAATGTATTGATTGTTTTGTTTGCTTTATGCGCCAAAATTATTTGTTTGTCATTTATTATGTCTTGCATTTTTTTGTTTTCTGTTAGTTTGGGTATGTAAGATATGCTGTAATATTTCTTGGTGTTGCCGGATGTGTTGTTTATATCATTCCTATTTTCCATATTTATTAACTTTTTTATTAAATTGTTTATTATTTTTGTTGGATAATTGTTGTTAGTTAATATTTTCCTCACTTTGTCCATGTTCTTGTTAATGAATTTGTTGTCACTTAGTTTACGAACTCTCGTAATGAAACTAAGTGCTGTGTTCATTTTCTGTTGTGTTGGTTGCGTTGAGTTGTAGTTTATCAATCGTCCAGATGCTATTGATTTTGCATACCAATCGGTGATGTTTTTGTTTTCCTCCCTGTGTAATTTCATATCCAAATATGGAAGTGACTTGTCAGTTTCCTTCTCCATTGTGAATTGTAGTTTTTTATGGTATTGGTTAAAAGTTTTTATAATTGTGTCCTCGTCATCTTTTTTAATAATTGCGAATAAATCGTCAACATACTTCGTCAAAAATTTAATTTTTATGTTTTGTGTATTTAATTCCTCCAGTGTGTGCTTAAGTAGAGTATCTAATAGTGATTTTTTAAGAGCTTGAGAACTTTTTTTTTAAAAAAAACGCATAAAAATCTCATCGGTTCTTTATTTGAAACGTTAGATTGGTCCATGACATTTACTTTTTGAAGATAATTTCATTTAAATGTTGACCGCGGCTGCGTCTCAGGTGGTCCATTCGGAAAATCCAATTTTGGGCAACTTTTTCGAGCATTTCGGCCGGAATAGCCCGAATTTCTTCGGAAATGTTGTCTTCCAAAGCTGGAATAGTTGCTGGCTTATTTCTGTAGACTTTAGACTTGACGTAGCCCCACAAAAAATAGTCTAAAGGCGTCAAATCGCATGATCTTGGTGGCCAACTTACCGGTCCATTTCTTGAGATGAATTGTTCTCCGAAGTTTTCCCTCAAAATGGCCATAGAATCACGAGCTGTGTGGCATGTAGCGCCATCTTGTTGAAACCACATGTCAACCAAGTTCAGTTGTTCCATTTTTGGCAACAAAAAGTTTGTTAGCATCGAACGATAGCGATCGCCATTCACCGTAACGTTGCGTCCAACAGCATCTTTGAAAAAATACGGTCCAATGATTCCACCAGCGTACAAACCACACCAAACAGTGCATTTTTCGGGATGCATGGGCAGTTCTTGAACGGCTTCTGGTTGCTCTTCACTCCAAATGCGGCAATTTTGCTTATTTACGTAGCCATTCAACCAGAAATGAGCCTCATCGCTGAACAAAATTTGTCACATTTGAACATTTCGAACCGAACACTGATTTTGGTAATAAAATTCAATGATTTGCAAGCGTTGCTCGTTAGTAAGTCTATTCATGATGAAATGTCAAAGTATACTGAGCATCTTTCTCTTTGGCACCATGTCTGAAATCTCACGTGATCTGTCAAATACTAATGCATGAAAATCCTAACCTCAAAAAAATCACCCATTATATCAGCGATTGTGGGTGATAAAGGGTTTCCCATAGGCATGCCATAGGTTTGTTTATAATATGTATTATCATAAATAAAATAATTGTTGTCTTCAAGGCAAAATTGAAGAAGTTTAAGAAATTGTCGTCTTGGTATTTCTGTATGCGCTTGTAATGTGCTCCATTGTCTCATAATGTTTGTGATTGCCAAGTGATTCGGAATATTGGTAAATAGCGATACCACGTCTAGGGAAATCAGAATTTCATCTTCGTCGAGGCATATATTATTTAATTTGTTTTTAAGCTCCAAGGAATTTTTAACATTATATTCTTCCAATATAATGTTTTTAAGTATCCCTCCTATGTGTTTAGCTAATTTGTAGCAGGGTACTTCGACTGAAGAAGAGATTGGGCGCAGAGGCGTATTCGGCTTATGAATTTTAGGAAGGCCGTACAATCTTGTGGCTATGGCTGAATTGGCGGTGAGTGTTGTTTTTTCATACCTAGTAATGTGTTTATCTTTAAATAGTTCCATTATTAATTTGTTGTTTTCGCGTAGTAGTTTTTGAGTTGGGTCTGTCCTTATAGTCTTATATGTGCTTTTATCCTCCAGTAGTTTCTCCATTTCTCTTCTGTAGTCCCTTTTGTATAGTACGACTGTTTTATTTCCTTTATCCGATTTGGTAATTATTATTTCATGTTTCGATAGTAACAGGATTTGGCATATTACTATTTAAATATAAAATGATAATATGGAAAAAGTAATATGCTTCCACTTAAAATTTGCACAGATTATATTCTACAATATCAACTCTAACAACAAGTAATAAACAAGCAATAGAAAATAAAAATAATAAAGATGTCGCGAACCTGAGGAATTTGGCTTTCTCTTCTAAATGTTGTATGCAGACACTTAATTTTTACACAGCGTGTTTAGTACTATGCTATAGTATAAAAAATAGCTAAAAATTAACGGGTGTTCTTTAAGATGTGAGAAAAAACTTAAAACTTGTGCTTTTAAAATTATATATTGAAGGAAGTATGGAACCCTAAATGTATGAGTTTGACTCGCACTTGACTGATTTATTTTTTTAATAATTAGCCACTGAAAAGAAAGAAAAAAATAGCAACATAAATTAAATGTATATATAATTGCGATCATATAACTAAATCCTAACAGGACCGTAACTTAAAATATTTTTTGGGAATATTTTCTTGCTGGTGAGGATATCAACCGGTGTGGAATACATATTACCAATTTTTTAATTTTCTTCGCCTTTTTGTATGTCTGGCTGTGTTCGCTTAAAAAGTACTGAATGAATTTTAATAATTTTTTTTTTTAATTTTAATATAAGTTAAATAAATTAGGAATTTGAAATCGCTATTAGCTGTTGATAAGTAAAATAGCAATAACAGTGACTACATACTATCAAGATTTCCATGATTTCTTTAAACAAAAAACTAGTTCTAGGTGTGGACTCGATACAAAGTTTTCAAAACATATGAAATGAAATCGTATATTTATAAGAAACTTTTCAATGCAAATTACCAACAATGAACATAGACTATTGGAAAGTAAGTTGGCGCTACACCCTATAATATGATAACAGGGGTATGCTTGTTTATTTTCTTTATATTGTATGAATAGTAGTTCTATGGTAAAATGGCGGTTTTTACCATAATAACTACTATTTAAAAAAAAGTTGAATTTTTTTTAGTTTTATGTTTTTGGTTTTAAAATAACTACTACATGTTAATGGTAGGACAAATAAGAAAATTATAGTTATGCTTAAATTATACATTTTTTTGTTAAAATACGCACAGACGATTTTGTCTTCTCTAGTTGGTTTTAAGTGGTTAGATATAAGCTTTTTTTCAAGCACTAGCCCAATGAAATAAAAACTTCAAAAATTTATGATTTAAAATGGAGATTAAATTTTGATTAAGTTTTATATTTTAGACATGCTTTTAAAATACATTTTTTTTCAATTTCATTTATTGTATCTTCAAATATAATTTAACTAATAATAATTATTCACATCGTAAAACTTAATTATACTATTTTAAGTCCAGCCAATGGTAGGCAAAAATTTATTTTCGCGGTTGGTTTCATCATGTTGGATTCAGCTCTCTGCGGTTTTGCCAAAAAGGCAATATCCCTCATTTTTAATTGGATAAAAGCCACAGTTATAAAGATCTAGCTTCTTTAAAGTTTATGTTCACTTGAACAACAAAATTTTATCAATATAAAACTAAAAAATATAATAAAAAAAATATATTTGGAATCATGTTATATATATTATTTACTATGGTTTTTTGTTTTGTTTAGAAATTTAGATTTGGCTTTCTTTATAGACTGATTGAACTTCTCATTTAGTCTATTAAGTTTTAAGCAAAAGAATCTGAGTTTTTATTCAGAAAAATTGGGAAAAATCCACTGATGAACTAGTTGAGCACTAGCGAAATAGCTATCTGGATAGGCTTTCCCCATAGTAATCAATTTCGAATATTATATTTTTTGGAAATAAATATTTTATACTCATAAAATATTTATTTAATAAATTTGGAAAGGAATCATGCGTGATTAAAAATAAATAATGTAAAAAATATAATCAAATCCAGGCTTACTACCGATATAAATAACAAATTTATTGCAAATTTTTTTTAAAATTTCACACTAATTAAAGTTCTTGTAACAAACGATTTTCTGCCTAAAATATTTTTTTACTTTACTATAAATCATATAAGGTACAGTATAATCAGGAAAAAAAACTGAGGTCGGGAATTTATACGTTTTGAGGTCTCCTGAATCGATTTTGGCTATTTTTGTGATGATGTCTGTGGGTGGGTGTGTATTCCACTATTTTTGTGATGTTTGTACATGGTCATACCGTTTGACATATCAAAATGAAATTTAGTATGTACCTTTGGTATATGGAGATGAAGAGCCGTATGGTTTATGGACATAATCGGGAGGGGGCAAGGAAACTATCAATTTGTGAACGCTCTTCATGTCATAGTATGACAAATTAAAACGAAATGTAGTGCGTGCCTTTGGTAGTATATGTAGATGAAGAGTTGTGTGAATTTTGGGAATAATCGGGAAGGGGCAAGGGGTATTTTACTTACTACCAAATTTTGTAAATGCTCTACAGGTCATACCGTATGACATATAAAAATGAAATTTAATGTACCTTTGGTATATGAAGATGAAGAGCTGTATAGTTGTTGGGCATAATCGGGAGGGGGCAAGGGGTAGTTTCCTTATGACATAATAAAAAGAGCTTTAGTATGTGCCTTCCGTATATGGATATGAGAGTTGTGTAAATTTTGAGCATAATCGGGAAGGGGCAAGGGGAAGTTTACTTTCTCCCAAATTTAGTAAACGCTCTACAGGTCATACTGTATGACATATTATAATAAAATTCAGTACATGACTGGTTTATGGAGATGAACTGCTGTATAAATGTTGAGCATAATCGGAAAGGAGCAAGGGGTAGTTTATTTAATACTCTAAACCGGAAATAATTAAATTTTTGATCCGAATATACTTTGATCTTATATTCTTTATGTTATATATCAATTAAAAATCTCTTTCCATTGGGTGTGGTAAAATTGAGTGCAGGCCACTCCGGATTTTTTTTATATATTTTTATTTCTAGTATTAACTTTACTAAATTGAAGTATGATGTACAAATGTAGATATGCTTATATAAATTTTTGTGAATTAAATTAGAATATATGCATTTTTTTTAATAAAATATGGTTTACATTTGCCTGAATAACTGAAGAAATAATTTTTGCAAAAAAAAAACCGACTTCAAAAGGGATAGAAGGGCAACAATTCTAAACTAAAAATGTAAGAAGTAATCTGTAAGAATTAGATTTAAACCAAATAAAAGATGCGCCAAAATTAGAGGGAAAAAAATTAAGACTATTGAATGTCAAGCCTCTTCCTATTACTGTTCAAAAGTTAAGCTATTTTCACCAGTATCCGTCTTGTATGGGGACACATTCAAGCCTCCGTCTATAACGGTTTCAAAGATAGGGGCACACAGATCTAATAACATCACCTATTCGGACACCCTTTAATTTACAATGTTAAATTAAAGACCTGTTGTTATAGAGGACTTGGCCACAAAGATTCTTTGTAAATTTCAACTATCTGTCTATAACGGTTAAAATATTTAACCATATATATCAAATTACATGAACTATTGGAACACCCTTTACATTATTATTCCAAATATTTATACTTGTTATCATACCAGAGAAAGTAGTGGATATTCTGCCTAATTTTCAAGTGTTTGTGGTTAACGGTTCAAAAGATAGGGTCATATAGATCAAATTACGTAATTTATGGGGACACCCTTTAATTTCTAACTTCAAATTGTATACTTGCTGTAGTGGACTTTGCAATACAGGTTCCTTGTAAATTTCAGCTGTCTGTCTCTAACAGTTCAAAAGTTTGGCCACATACATAGAATTACATTAACTATTGGGACACCCTTTTAGTTCCAAATTCAAAATTTTATACTTTTTGTTATAGCTGACTTAGCACTACAAGTTCTTTGTAAATTTCAGCGGTCTGTGAACAACTATTCAAAAGTTTGGTCATATACATCAAATTAAATGAACTATTGGAGCACCCTTACATTTTATTATAAAGGTCATAGTAATCGACATTCTGTCAAATTTTCAAGGTTTTGTCTATAACGGTTCAAAAGATAGACCCAAATAGGTCAAATTATGTCACCTATGGGGACACCCTTTAAATTTTAAATTTATTTTTTTATTAATTTCTGCTGTTGGGAGCTATAGCGGCACGCAATTTTTTAAAATTTTAATTTGCTGCCAGTTACGGTTTTTAATACACGTAAAAAACATGTATGTTGTATGGGGACACCCTTTAATTTTTAATATAATGAACTGTTTTTAAAATTGGACCAATCTGAAAGCATAACCTTTGAAATAAAGAAAAAAATTTTAAAATCGGTTCAGAAATGGCTTAGTTCTGCGGTTACATACATAAAAAAAGCAACATTCAGACGAATAGATAACCTCCTTCTTTTTTGAAGTCGGTTAAAAAGGAGCTGTTTTCGTCTTTGTTAATTTAACAAATATTTTAAAAATTTGCTTTGATTCTTTTTTAATTTGGATAGGAATTGGGTAGGAATTTTTTATTAAACTCATTATCGAGTTAGTATAATTTGTGAATTACAAGCTGCTTCTTTTTTATAATTTTTAACCATGAGAACAAAAAATAACTCAAACAATATACATAAAGAATTGAATGAGGTGAGAACCTAATTTCCATTTATTCCTAATTTTCATTTAAAAAAATTTATTATAAACTATACTTTCTCTATTTAAAAAAATAGATATATAAATATTTGACAATATATGTATATAATTAAAACTATTTTCCAGAGTTTTAAGTTTTGTTTCAAAATAAAATATATAAAGCTTGAAAACATTATTTTTAAAAGCCAACTTTTGCATAGATTTAGTGAAATATATATTCCAATACATACTTAATTAAATACCGTGATCTATAATTTTGCAATAGTTCTTTGATTTTAAATATTTAAATAAGCAAAACATAGTATTTTTTTCATTCTTATTCTAAATTGTAAAAAAAAAAAAAACAAATATAAAATATTAAAAAAAACAACTACAAAGTAAATGAAACTAACTGCTTTGTAGCAGTAGCACAATATACAAACAATAAAAACCATGTCAGTTAAATATTTGCCTTATTTAAAAAACTAAATAAATAAATTACCATACACACAATGAAAACAGCATAACGAGATGGTATCAATAAGAGTATAAACAACACAGTTATCAAAGCTTAAGGTTTTTTGTGCAACAAACTTTTTACTGCATAATAGAACATTTTAATAATATTATTTAGTTTATTTATTTGCTTTAATTATATAATAAAACTAGCTGTATCCGCCACGTCTTGGGCGTCCTGACAATATTTTGTTCGAGTTAGCTTTGAAAGTAATCCACACCAAATTTTAAGACTCTTACTTTAATAGTGCTTATATAGATTACCCATCCCTGGATAAAATTCTAAAATTTATATAAAACTTTCAAAATTTGTAGAGTTCTGTAAATATTGTTTAAAATATTCCGCTGACAAAAATAAAAGGTGCTGTCAATTTTGCAGTGCCTTTAAATCGCTAAAATTGTGTACTTTCACTGCTTTTTCTCTATTTTCTCTTGGAATTCTATATGAATCAAGTTTCTAAGTCACCTCGCCACAAAATTCTATGCAAATTCATTCAGTAGTTTTTACGTGATGCAAACACAGACAGATGCATAAAAATTCCACAAATTGCTGTTTAGTATTCCACTTCGATTACTCTAGCACCAAAATTTTCAAAAAATATTTTATATACAGAAATGGTCCTGTTACAGTTTTATTATATTCATAGATTAATTAATAGGTAGTTTTAACTATATTATACAATAAATTAAACTAATAGGGAACACATATATTTCTAATAATAACAGAAGACGTAGCAACAGTAAACCGATAACAAACTAGATAAAATCAAATTTATTCGTAGAGAAAGTCAATCACACAAATCTTCTCAAGTTCAAAGCAGGATAAAAGAAATCATAAAACGGCAAAAAGATCTACTAGAATACCGTAGAACTGCAACACTACGAAAATACATGGAAGGCCTTGACTTTAGCCCACAATTGGATTATTCATTATGGCATGCAACAAAAAACCTTAAAAGACCTATTATTCATAAGCCTCCTTTACGAATCTCGGTTGTAGGTTATGCAGAAAATGGTACTGAAAATGGCAGTTTATTTGTGAACAATTTCAAAAATGTATTTACAGCGATTATAACTGCTAACGTAGTGGAGCTAGCTCCCGTAGATGTTGAAGCACCAATATTCCTTAAGAATTACATTCGAGATGTTAAGAGGGCAACTGTTATTTTAACCCCTAAAAAGAACTATGGTTTTCTCAAGACAAATAACAAGATTAGAATAAAACTTCCTCAGGTAGCAACTAAAATAATCCTGTTTATTTTAGATCATTTAGACCAATACGTCCATTCTGCACTTTTCATAGACTTTTCTCAAGCCTTCTATAAAGTATGGCAAAAAGGACTAGTTTACAAGTTAAAGCAATTCTTGCCCTTGGTGAATAAAGATCAACGAACAAAAATGTAGACACATAACTTTCATACTGCGTGGAGACTCATGTCCTCCAATTCGAATAAATAACCAAACAATACCTCAACGCAGAAAGTTTAAATACCTTAGCATACATCTCCATAGACGCTTAGCCTGTAAAAGTTACATGAAAGCAAAATTCATACGAATGAAGTTAAGAGAAGTCAAAATAAACTCAAAAGAAACACAAAATAAACTTATACTTAACAATTCGATTCTCGAACCAATATGATGTTATGGTTCTCAGTTATGGGGTACTGCCTCAGCTTCAAAATTAAGAAAACATATAGAGGCGTCAAAATCAGATTTTACATATAATTAAAGTCGCACACTGATATGTTAAAAACACAAATATCTACAAGGATGTAAACGTAAGTATGAAAGCAGTAAGACGAAACATGCATTAATACTTTTTTTTAACAAAGTTATAAAAATATACACAACTTATTTTATTATAAATTTAATTTTCTAAAATTGTTTCTTGATTTATTTTGCAGCAAAGTAATACACGTTTTTTTTTATCCTTCAACAACTTGTTCAATAATCTTACTATTAGCTTCTTAAAAAGTTAAGAAATCTGAAAATTTAATTACACAATTCCTTATAATTATCCAAGAACAAACTATATAATTTATTCCATTAACTTTATTAAACAATACAGGGGAGAAACGCCCTATTTTTTAAATAAAATCTCCTAATTGATTAAATATTATTACAACTCGTTTGAATAACTCTTCAACATTTTAATGCAATTAGATTTTCATTCAAAAAATAATAAAAAAATAAAAAAATGCATTAAAATCGACTTTTTAAGACATACAATCTGCACAACAAAATGGCAAAAAAAAAGAGAAATCTTCGGTAGGAAATTTTAACTCTAAACGGAGGAGTGGAAGTAAAATTGAAAAAGAAAATGTTTATAAAAACTTAATCAAGTGCTGTATAAAAAGAACAAAATAAATTAAAAATTATGTAGAATATAAAAGAAGACAGTTTATATATACTAGAAAGTTGTATGCAGACAACTTTTGTTATACTCCGCTTTGTGTTTCATTCTTTTACTCCACTTAATGTTTTGTTGCATCCATCCGCATTCACATTTTTTTCTTTTCTTTTTTTTCTAAAATGGCTTACTAAATGTGAAGCAGCATTATAGCAAACAATTTCCGCAATTTAATTTAAAGCCAGAAAAAGCAAAAAGAAAACAACACATACATATACATATGTATATGTACAACCAAAAATTTAAAAAAAAAAGAAAAACGTATCAGAAAATATGCAAAAGTTAAAATCTCAAAATATTTTGAATACTGAAGTGGCAGATGCACGTCTTAGATTATCTTTGTGCACCATCTCCTAAAAGATGTTTTTCAATTTTTTATTCGTTACTTTATGTGTAAACAAGTATCCTGATTCCTTTAATTTTTATTTTGCTATATTTAGAAGACTAATAAAGCTACAACGATTATTTATTCTTCTCTTATTTTTGAAACAAATGAAAAACATGGCAATGACGAATTTTATATACCACACAAACAACAGAGATTTATAAAGTAAACGTGCTAAAGATACAACTTCATTTAATTTCTTGCTGTTTACTTTAACAGACATAGTACCGAAATGTTCAATCACTCCTCACTCATGTTCGAGTATTTACATTTTAGTATTTTTCTACTTCTTTTCATTAATGTGTGAGAGACTAGAAACAATTTTCTGTTTGTTCATTTATGAGTAAGTAGAATTATTTTTTTCTCTTCTATTTAAAAGCGAATAAATGAGAAAATATTTTGCCTTTCACGCAAATGTTCATATATGAGAATTTACAATTTTGTTAATTTTTCATAAATGAGAAGATCGTAGAAAAATGGTCGCATTATAGCACGTTTCCACGGAGCCCAACCA
This sequence comes from Phasia obesa, assembly GCA_949628195.1. NCBI lineage: Eukaryota > Metazoa > Arthropoda > Insecta > Diptera > Tachinidae > Phasia > Phasia obesa. The sequence continues at coordinate 46,478 of CATIVE010000376.1, forward strand.
ATATTCATGCTTCGTTCTTTCTCTCTTTCGTTCTTCACACTTGAATCATGTTTGAATCAACGCGCGAACCATTAGCATGAATAATTTGTCTCTTCTCTAAATTTTATCGCAAGTTTTTCTAAACTAGCTTTCTTTGTTTACATAAAAATGTAAACAAATAACAAAATAAAATTAAAAGTGTTGTTTATATATAAATAAATAAGCAAATAAATAAAATAGAACTAAAAATCAAAACAAAAAAAAAACACAAACAAAAGTATATCAAGTGGTAAAAAAACAAAATTGCGCAATAAATTTTAAAATCTAAACAAAACGAAGCACGTATGCGTCGTGTAAACGGTATTATTCGCAATCATGATTCAGAGAGCGAAGCAAGTGCTTCGTTTTGTCGTGGAAATATGGTATTATGCATTCGCATAAATATATTTATGTATGTGTATATGCATGTATAATATATAATAATGTATACAGTATATACACACATTTAATAATGAAAAACTGCCGGCGTATGCAGTAACAAAGTGTGAGAAGTGAGAAATTTCATAAATGAACACTCACAAATGAAAAGTCTCATAAATGAAATAAAACAGCATTAATTAGAAGAAGCTAATTTATAACCATTTATATATGAATAATATGGTTATTTCTTTACTTCACTGTCCATGTGTAAGTACTAGAAAAAAACTAGTTATACACATTCATGGGTGATCATGAAAGAAAAATATAAAATTTTAGAAATCTCATTTGCGAGAAATATAATAAATGTTGGTATTTTAATTTTCATAAATGAAAACTCAGAGCCCAATTAATAGCCAAATCATGACTGCTTGAATGAATTTTACATGCACTGCTACATATTTGCTTCTAAAATCTTGTCGAGTGCAGAGTGCAATATTTCTTTAATAATAATTAGTACAATATATTTATATGATGCCAGTCTTCAAAAATATCGCATATTTGAAAATTTAAAAACTAAAAATTAAGAAATTGCTTCTTTAACAATATTCTTCTTTAATTGGTTAATTGGTAATATAAGTTATGCCCGTTAAAAAATCTGATAACAAACTTCTTTGTTATGCAGAAGTCCCACGAGGGTGCTGTAGCTTAAGTAGTTAACACGTTGTCTACTAAAGCAATGGTCTCGAGTTCAGTTCTCAGCCGTGGCAATATCAATTTTTCTGATATGGATTAATTTCTCCTTTTAATAATACTTATCACAGCACCTTCCTTCGCCACATAACACTAAATCGCCGGCGAAGTAAAATAATTATAAATTGGCTACAGTGTTGGGATTTTTGGTACAATTGTACCATATGTGGTACAATCGACACATCAGTGGTACACTAGTACACTTAATGC
>CATIVE010000377.1:0-22900 GCA_949628195.1 Phasia obesa
AGATTTTGCAAAGGCATTTGACCGTGTACCACATAAACTTCTTTTAACTAAGTTATCTAAACATGGCATTCATTCTAGTATGCTATCTTGGTTTAGACATTACTTGTCTCAAAGAATTTCTGTAGTTTCTGTTGATGGAGTCCTTTCGCAACCTTTTGTACCATTTTCTGGTATCCCTCAAGGTAGTATTTTAGGGCCCTTGATATTTAAAATTTTCATTAGTCTTCGTATTAAATATTCAAATTTCTTACTTTATGCTGATGATTTAAAAATTTTCAAATCGATTTCTAGTCTTAATGATTGTAAAAATTTCAAGAGGATTTAGATAGATTGTCTTTCTGGTCTGAGTGTAATGGCCTATCTTTTAATTTAATAAATGTTTTTCCATGATGTTTCATAGATGTCGCAATACTATTATCACCAAATATATTTTAAGTGGTAATACTTTATCTTCCGTCGATGAAATTGTGGATTTAGGTGTAATGTTTGATAGAAAATTATTATTCAATAACCATTTAAATTATATAATACCTAAGGGTTATTCAATGTTAAGTTTTATTCGTCGTAATTCTGATAATCTGTTTGATCATTACACTAAGAAAATACGGTTAACTACTTATATAAGATCCAGATTAGAATATGCCGCATTTATTTGGAGCCCCAGTTCCCAAATTAATACGCATCATGTTGAGCAAATACAAAAAATTTATAAAATATGCTCTTTCGTTTTTAAATTTTTCTAATTTATTACCTTCAATTCCAATTCCTTCTTATGCGCAAAAATGTGAATTAATTTCATTAAAAACTCTTGAAGCAAGACACAATATTTCATCAATTACTTTTTTATACAATCTTGTCAATGGTCTAATAGATTGTCCTGACTTACTATATGATATTAAACTGTATGTTCCTTCTATATCTCTAAGAAACAACAATTACCTTTTCAATATAGATATTCACAGAACATCGTATGCTATCAATGAACCTTTGAATAGATCCATGATATTATACAATAAACTTTCACATAATTTAGATATAAGTATTTCATTCAATGAATTTAAAAATATTTTAAGTAATTTATTGAAATAATATAATTATTTTTAAATTTTAATTTATTATGCTAGTCTGTAAGGATTTATTGTATCCATAGACCTAAATAAATAAATAAATAACTTCAGAAAGATGATGCTCAAATAAAAATAACTGATAATAGAATTTTTTATATATATATATATATATATATATATATATATATATATATATATATATATATATATATATATATATATATATATATATATATATATAAATTACTTAAAATATTTTTAAATTCATTGAATGAAATACTTATATCTAAATTATGTGAAAGTTTATTGTATAATATCATGGATCTATTCAAAGGTTCATTGATAGCATACGATGTTCTGTGAATATCTATATTGAAAAGGTAATTGTTGTTTCTTAGAGATATAGAAGGAACATACAGTTTAATATCATATAGTAAGTCAGGACAATCTATTAGACCATTGACAAGATTGTATAAAAAAAGTAATTGATGAAATATTGTGTCTTGCTTCAAGAGTTTTTAATGAAATTAATTCACATTTTTGCGCATAAGAAGGAATTGGAATTGAAGGTAATAAATTAGAAAAATTTAAAAACGAAAGAGCATATTTTATAAATTTTTTGTATTTGCTCAACATGATGCGTATTAATTTGGGAACTGGGGCTCCAAATAAATGCGGCATATTCTAATCTGGATCTTATATAAGTAGTTAACCGTATTTTCTTAGTGTAATGATCAAACAGATTATCAGAATTACGACGAATAAAACTTAACATTGAATAACCCTTAGGTATTATATAATTTAAATGGTTATTGAATAATAATTTTCTATCAAACATTACACCTAAATCCACAATTTCATCGACGGAAGATAAAGTATTACCACTTAAAATATATTTGGTGATAATAGTATTGCGACATCTATGAAACATCATCAGCATAAAGTAAGAAATTTGAATATTTAATACGAAGACTAATGAAAATTTTAAATAGCAAGGGCCCTAAAATACTACCTTGAGGGATACCAGAAAATGGTACAAAAGGTTGCGAAAGGACTCCATCAACAGAAACTACAGAAATTCTTTGAGACAAGTAATGTCTAAACCAAGATAGCATACTAGAATGAATGCCATGTTTAGATAACTTAGTTAAAAGAAGTTTATGTGGTACACGGTCAAATGCCTTTGCAAAATCTGTGTAAATTGTATCAACTTGAACGTTGTTCTAAAAATTACGAATGCAAGATCTCGCAAATACTGCTAAATTAGTCGTGGTCGACCTACCAGACATAAAACCATGTTGAGAAATAGATATATGCCTTTCAAAAGAAAAGAACAATTTATCAAACACAATATGTTTTAAAATTTTTGCTATAATTTTGCTATATAGAGATGGGCCTATAATTGCAGACATCGTCTCTTTTCTCTGATTTAAAAACAGGAAAAATAGTAGAATATTTCCATTTATTAATAACATAACCACTACTAAAAGATTTATTGAAAATTATTTTTAAAGGTGAACAAAGTGATGAAAAACATTTCTTTAATAAAAATGCCGAAAATCCATCATTATCACATTTAAATGAAGCAGAAAGTTTAATAATTCTTGCAAAAAAACCGACTACAAAACAAATATATGTGCATCAATTCTAAACTAAAAATTTAAAAGGAAGTAATCTGTAAGAAATAGTACGCAAATCAAATACTTCTATACTTTTTGCTCTAACGGACAAGTAATATACGTTCTGTACATTCCAATGTCTATCCATAACGACAAATTACGTCAGATATGAGGACACCCTTTATTTGTTTACAGTTATTATTACTGACACAGTAATAAAAAGTAAAGGTTCCAAAGATATGGCCATATAGCTTAAACAATATCACCTAGGGGACACCCTTTAATGTACAATTTCAAATTAAACACTTATCTTAAAGGACAGATTCTTTGTAAATTTCAAATGTCTGTCTAAAACGGTTCAAAAGTTTGGCCATATGCATCAATTTACATCAACTATTGAGACACCCTTTAAAATTTTAAATATTTATAAATGTTATTATACGGGACATAGTAGTGGAGATTCTGTCTAATTTTCAAGTGTTTGTCTATAACGTTTCAAAAGATAGGGCTAGATAGGTTAAATTATATCAATTATGGGGACACCCTTTAGTTTCGAAAAATTATATACTTGATGTTATAAAGGACTTAGATATACAGGTTCTTTGTAAATTTCAACCATCTCTCTGTAACGGTTCAAAAGTTTGGCAATATACATCAAATTACATCAACTATTGGGACACCCTTTAACTTCTAATTATAAATATTTAATTTCTGATTATAAATATTGGACATTCTATCCAATTTTCAAGTGATTGTCTACAATGGTTCAAATGGCTCATATATTTAAATTGACGTCACATATGGGGACACCCTTTAATTTTAAGTTTATTTTTTTATTAATTTCTGTTATTGGCAGCTATAGTGATATACAGTTTTTTAAAATTTTATAAGGGTGCCCTTTACGGTTCATAATACACGTAAAAAACACGTATGTTGTATGGGGACACCCTTTAATTTTCAAAATTCTGAACTTCTCTTAAAATGGGACCAATCTGTAAGCATTTCCTTTCTAATAAAGAAAAAATTTTTAAAATCGGTTCGGAAATGACTGAGTTCTGCGGGCACAACATAAAAAAAGCAACATTCAGACGAATTGATAACCTCCTTCTTTTTTGAAGTCGGTTAAAAATACCATTAAGTACATCTTCATCAGAGATTTGAAGTGAACCAAAATCTAGAAAGGAGTTCAGTTCATTAATATAAAAATAATATAGAAGGCAAAGAGACGTCAGCAAAATTAGATTTAAAGTATGAAGCAAAAATGTTTAATGAATCTTGCAAAGAGTTCGATATTAAATTATTATACACCATTCGAACTGGTATATAAGAGTTTTTTCTTTTAGAATTAACAAAAGTCCAAAATCTTTTAGGATTATGTTTTAACAGATTATTAAAATTCATAATGTATTGATTATACAAACATTTATTGAGAAAATTAAATTCTCTTTCAAAACGACGAAAGTTATTTTTATCAACAATATTATTTGATGATTTGTATCTCTTGTAAAATTTATTCCTAAGATTTTTTAATTTTTTCATTCCTGTAGCATACCATGGTAGTTTATAAATTTTAGGCTTAGCTAAAGGAATATTATTTTGAAAAATGTTATTAACAACACAGACAAAAAGGTGTCAAAGCAAATACCAACAATATCACTTTCTAATAATTTGTACCAATCAAGGTTACTTATGAGATTATTCAAAACAGAGAAATTACAATTATAATAATTATAACGTATTTCATCATTATGATTTTTTGATAGATATTCATAGAACTCAATCTTAATTTCTAATGCAGAATGATGAAGTGTTAACAGACAGATTGGAAAAGAACACAATTCGAGAGAAAATTTTAAATCAGAGTTGACAAATACTAAATCAAGTATTTTGTTTAATTTATTATAAACCATATTAATTTGTTGTAAGTCAATACTAAGAAAGGAATCAATTAAATTTATTTCAAAAGACTTGTTCACATTATTTGTATTAGGAATCTCCGACCATATAACATCACTGAGGTTAAAATCACCTAATACACATAATCTGTCATTATTTTTTTAAATTATCAGAGATGTTTAATACATTATTAATATGACAATTATATAAATAATCAGAACTATTAGGAGGTATATATGATACAACAATGAATAATTCATAATTTACCGCCTTAATCGTTACACATAATTGATCAATAATTGAATCCATATTTAATAATGTTATAAATCTGCTACATAGCGTTTTTTTTTACGGCAATGAGAACTCCACCGCCTCTGCTGCATCCAGTTTTATCAAAATCACGATCTTTACGATATACCATGTATAAGAATGGGTTAAATAATTCTTCACTATAAAAATCCAAATTCAACCAGGTTTCCGTAATAACAAACACATCATAATCACATTCAGATTTAAATTTATTAAATAATAAAGATTTTGTTCTCATGCCAGAGATATTCACCCCTATTCTGCATTTCGATTACGTTCCCGCATTCAATTACGCACAAATCGAAAAAAGGTATTCCAACAAAAAACTGAATCGAAAGAAAAAGAAAAAGACAAGATTTTGTTCAAACCAACTGTTTTTCTATGAAACGAATAGAATAGGAATAGAAAAAATAAACAATTATTTCACATTTTAATAAAAATTAAATTTATTTCTGTTTTTATTTCAATTAAGTGTGAAAAACCTGTGAAAAATAAAATAAATAAAACTTTAATATTGTTGAATCGTTAATTATTAAAGAAACACAACTTAAATGCGGAAAGTTGAAAAAACCCAAAACATAATTAAGAGATATTTTTGCTTCAACTATTCCAATGTGAAAAGTCCTGTAGCGCTGGAGATGATATTTATCATTTGTATACATAATTTTGTAATAAATAAAAATAAAATTTTAATTTATAAATCCATGCGCAATATCATCCTTAGTTGCCATTCAATTAAGCTTTTCATAATGCGCAAGTGCTGCTGTTTTCACCCAAGAAGTTAAATAAAACTTACAAATTTCAGGACAAAATCATTTTAATATAAATTAAATTTGCTTATATTTTATTTAAATTTACTGCGAAAAATCTATGCAAATAAATACATAAATAAAAATTAAATATTGTGGACACATTAATTATGAAATAAACAAATAATTAAACTAAGTAAAGAGAAAAAGCCACAACATAATTAAAAGGAATTTGTGCTCAAAGCATTCCAGTGCGAAGAATCCTGCAGCGCCGTGGGTAATATTTACACATCATTGTAACACAAATATAAAGTTTCTTTGTTTTTTAGATCCACACGCATAATGTCTTCATAATGCTCAGATACTGTTGTTTTTGACCAATAAAACTTTCAAATCTTTGTACAAAAGGAATTAATAATAAATATATGTATATCAATATAAATATTCTTATTGACATGTTATCTCTTTATTTACATCTTGTAAACTGAACAAACAAAAATCGAAAAATTTTCCGTTAACAAATTATCAACTTGGAAAAACGTAGCTACGTTCGAAATGCAGAATACATTCGATCGTAAAGAAAATTGAAACGAAACTGAACGGAATGTAAATACCAAATTTGACAAACGGAGAAAATATCGATTCGAATCGCAATGGAGAATAGGAGTGATTATGATAGAAAGAAGCGAAATCCATCCGTTTAAGCCTAATGTAACCACGCTCATTTAAGAAGTTACGGACTAACGTAATATGTTTCGCTATTTCTGCTTTAACTAATGTCACGTTTCGATTTTTGTGCATGTTCGACTTTTTTATATTCTAGGGCGCGACTGTGATCATTCTTAGAAAAATATTTTGATGCTTTTGAGTTTTTTATTAGTCCAGTTCAGTACCTTATAATTGAATTCCATAACACCATATTGTTTAATTTAATTGTACCGTAAAAGTTTGCTATCTGAGCTGAGGGTGGAGTTTCTGCGCCATTAAGCTGGTTTAATGGAACTACTTTTGAATTCATTTGTGGAAACTATGATTGTACATAGCTTTTTTTAAGTATGATAACGATTAGGAGGCATACCAAGGTATTTATTTTCTAAAATTTGAGCTTTTATTTGGTCTTTTTGCGAATTGGATGATGTGAGTCTTTACTCACTGTGTACGGTATGCAAGTTAATTTTTGTTTATTCACCTTTATTTTCCATTTTTTCAACCATTTTTCAAAATTATATATAGTCGTTGATGTGTAGATAAAATCTAGCAGATTAAACATAAAAATATTTAGGAAATAGTTCTTGTTTATACTTTTTCTTGAACGCGTAAGGATTTTATTACGATTTTTAAATATTTTGCTTAAAAAAAGAGACTGCTTAAATTGCCAGAATCAGATCTTTTAGAAGGACTTAATAAACCTTAAAATGGTCTTTCAACATTTATCACAGCATTTTCCATCTTTTTTTTTTAATTTGTTTGTGCGTTAATACATAGCTATATCCAATAGATATAAATATTTGTATTTATCTGTTTGTTGTCGCTTTTGTTTGTTTTTATGCAAACTTATATTGCCCTGGGGTTTTCGCATTTCCGGTTTAATTTGCATATATGAACTCATACCATATTTAAATACGAATATTGAGAATGAAGTCTTATTTTGCTTATCTCTATAGATAATTGTTGTTGCCTTCGTTGTTTGTTTGTTTTTTTTTTTTTTTGTTTAAGGATTTCCTAGCTTTTTTGATTTTCTTGCTATTGCTAGTTTGCAAATTGAGATTATTGTTATTCATATTTTTTCTTTTATTTAAAAATGTTCTATTGTTGTTGATATAATTTTGCTTTTGTGTATAACAATGGCCTTTTTAAAGAAATTCGAAAACATCGATGTACAGAAAACAGCACCAGAAAGAACCACAACAAGAAAGAATAAATTTAAATTGAAAATTTTATAATTGAATTCTTGTCATTGCCTTTATAGCACCGGAAACACTTTCAACAAGTTCGATTTAAATTATTTATATTATATGTATATATATTATATGTATATATATATATATATATATATATATATGTGTACAGCGCTTCATATGGGGTCACAAAAAATGTTTACTTTTTTTAACAAAATTGCGTACCTTTTGAACAACTATTTACATAAAATAACAAATTTTTATATAATTCTTAATAAAATTGGATTATTATCACTTTTAGTACATTTCGCATTTTATGCAGACATATGTGTACCTTGCGATTCGTTTGAACCACTGGCCTCAATATCTACTGTAGGTTTATGTAATTTATTGTTGCCAGATGTTGTGCTTATTTTCTGTTTATTTCTCTCCGCCGTAATGTATTTTTATTGCCCCTGTAGTTTACATTAAGCTTACGTTAGTGATGCTAATATGAAGTTTCATAAAATAGTTATAATATAACCAAACTAGGTAAAATGCATAAAGTAAAACATAAATATAATTAAATACAGAAGATAAAAGCAAAAAAAAAAGGAAATGAATGAGTCAGCTTAAATTATAAAATTTATGCGTGTATATAAAACTATTGTACACATGAATATTTAAAATAAATCAAATAAAGCCTATTAGATATATGTATATCTAACTAATATAGACATGTATCTTTGGACTTCTGACAAAACAACTTAAGTAAAATTTTTTGTTTTAATAATATTTTTATAACTAAGCTTCGTAAAAACATGACGATTGGACCAAAATATGAGCCTAAAAGCTTACATTTTAGAATATAATAATTGAAAAATTTTCTTAACTTGATTTAAGTTGTTTTGTCAAAAGACCACAGAAATAACGGCACATATATCACAGCAAATTTTATGAACAAATTTTCCATTATATTGAAAATTAACCAGATGAAATTTGGTTTTTATTACTCAACAACATTGTGCGAGTTTGTTAATCGATCTATACACTCGCAAAGTATGTAATTGTGTAGTTTTTCGAAATGTATAAAATAATTATCATTTAACAATGAATTTTACTTGTATTGTCTTTTGTTTACAAAAAATGTGGTGAAGAAGTGGGGTATGCGAAATGGCAGGCATGGCTTGAATTTTGAGTTGTAATTCGTACACTAGCTTTTTATTAATTTGTTCAGTATTGTATTTCGAGACTCATTTATGATTTTGTTCATTTCGTTTGAGACAATTTGTATTAATTTTAATTAAAAAAATATATCGTATAAACTAGAATATAAATACAGAAGGTAATCCCATTTTCTCTTTTTATCGCGATACTAATGTATGTTGGAAATATATAAATTTTTCTGTTTTACTTCTTTTATTTGAAATTTAAAAAATTAAATATAAAGCCTTAAATATATTCAAATAAATTCAGGAAGATGGAAACGATACTCAAGAAAATAATTATATTTTTGTATACAAGAAATATTAAAGATTAAGTAAAAGTGCTTTTTCCTTGATTACGAGGTAATATGTCTAATATACAAGATTGTTTTGAAAATCACTTTTTATTATTTCTCGTTTCTATCTGCAGTAACTATTTTTTGTGTTCTTGTTCAAAACATACATCTTTACTTTAAACAATATCTCAATTCACAATAATGTCAAATGGTATTGTATCGTAGCATTTACAAAATGGTATTGGATAATTTTACAATACACTAACAAAATATACAGAAATGTACATATATTCTAAACTTTTGCCAATAAGAAAGACCTAAAACCATAGATTTTATTTCCTACTCCCTAAACAGAGAGCTGGCAATATAAATTAAACGAAAAATATGAAAATTAAAATCAACAAAAAATATGAAATGAAAATCGAAAAATTACAAAACTTAAAAAAGGAGATAAGAATTTAAAAATGGACGCAGATGAGCATAATAAAATTTTATTTGATATATGTATATTACTGGTCTGTCTAGCCGCCGAATTTTATTTCTAAAAATATCTTTTGTATTTCTTGCACTTAAAATTCCAAAGAAATTCTGTTGCCCCTAATTGTAGTCTAATAATAGACTACAGTCAAATTTTGGGCAATTTAAGTCTATTACATGGGCATTCCGAGATTTTTGCATATCTAGTGCAGTAATTTTCAACATAACAACCGTTCACTATACAATTAAAAAAGTAATATGTAATAAAATAATAACAAATACTCTATTCTCAATAATAACATACATATGTATGTACATATCTATACAAGGAAATATTAAGGCAAACATTTTTACATGTTTTTATATGGATTTTGACAGTTAAACTTCCATTTAAGGTAAAAATATTAAATTGTATTCTTAATATTTCCCCTGCGTAGTCAGGCTACCTGATAAATGTGCCTTGTATTTATAAGTAGTAAAATAAAATTTGGAATAAAAAATGCAACCCGTTTGCCTTCAGAATTTCGTCATAAAAAGACACGATGAAATTTTAAAAGAAATATTAAAAACTTCATATCCTAAAAAAAAACTTTTGACTTGTATTAAAAAACCAATGAAAGTACTGTTCTGTATCATGTGTTAGCAACATTGTTGGGCATAAATATTTTTTATATCGCGGTAAAGAAATAAATATTTTGCAAATCAACCGCATAACAACTTTTTTTATGTGCCTGCGTTGTTGTTGAAATTGAAATTGTTAGCCATTAGTTGTAAGAATATATTTTATTTAATTAATATATGAATATAAAATACAATAATTTGCGATAAATTAACCGTTTAGGCACTACCCGCCTACAACCTTTTATAAGGCCTAAATTGCGCTAATTAGTATTTTCCCTATAAAATGCGTAAATTGAGCGGTGCGAAAAATCTGAAAATTAGATTTGGTAGTCATTAGTAGTAGGAATAAGATGTACTAGCGTAATTTGTTAGAAATTAACCGTTTAGGCGCTACCCTCCTACAACCTTTTATAAGGCCTAAATTCCGCTAAATAGTATTTTCCCTAGAAAATCCGTAAATTAAGCGGTGCCAAAAATCTTAATACTGAAATAAATAGCCATTAGTAGTAGGAATATTATGTACTAAGTGTAATTTGCGAGAAATTAACGGTTTAGGCGCTACCCGCCAACAACCTTTTATAAGGCCTAAATTGCGCTAAATAGTATTTTCCCTATAAAATCCGTAAATTAAACGGTGCCAAAAATCTAAAAATTGGAATTAGTAGCCATAATTAAATTGGATTTGCTAGCCATTAGTAGAAGGAATAAGATTTACTAAGCGTAATTTTGCGAGAAATTAACCGTTTAGACGCTACCCGCCAACAACCTTTTATAAGGCCTACATTGCGCTAAATATTTTTTTCCGTATAAAAACCGTAAATTGGCTGCTGTTAAAAATATGAATACTGGAATTCGTAGCCATTAGTAGTAGGAATAAGATGTACTGAATGTCATTTGCGAGAAATTAACCATTTAGGCGTTATCCGCCAACAACCTTTTATAAGGCCTAAATTGCGCTAAATACTATTTTGCCTATAATATCCGTAAATTAAACGGTGACAAAAATCTGAAAATTGGAATTGGTAGCCATTAATATTAGAAATAAGATGTACTAAGTGTTATTCGTGAGAATATAACCGTTTAGGCGCTACCCGCGAACAATCTTTTAAAGGCCTAAATTCCGCTAAATAGTATTTTCCTTACAAAATCCTTAAATTGAGCGGTGCCAAAAATCTTAAACTGGAATAAATAGCCATTAGTAGTAGGAATAATATGTACTAAGTGTCATTTGCGAGAAATTAACGGTTTAGACTCTACCCGCCAACAACCTTTTATAAGGCCTAAATTGCGCTAAATAGTATTTTCCCTATAAAATCCGTAAATTAAGCGGTGCCAAAAATCTGAAAATTGGATTTAGTAGCCATAATTAGTAGAAATAAATTGTACTAAGTGTTATTTGTGAGAAATTAACCGTTTAGGCGCTGCCCGCCAACAACCTTATATATAATAGCATACATTTGTACATATTTATATAAAGAAATATTAAGGCAAACATTTTTAAGTGTTTTTATAAGGACTTTGACAGTTAAACTTATATTTAAGTTAACCATTTTAAATTGTATTCTTAATATTTCCCCTGCGAATTCAGGCTACCTGATAAATGTGCCTTGTATTTATAAGTAGTAAAATAAAATTTGGAATCAAAAATGAAACCCGTTTGCCTTCAAAAGTTCGTCGTAAAAAGACAAGATGAAATTTTAAAAGAAAAAACTTCATCTCTAGTATTAAAAAACCATTGAAATTACTCTGTTTTGTACCATGTGTTAGCAACGTTGTTTTACATAAATATTTTTTATATCGCGGTAAATAAAGAATATTTTGCAAATTAACCGCATAACAACTTTTTTATGTGCTTGCGTTTTTGTTGAAATTGAAATTGTTAGCCATTAGTTGTAGGAATATATTTTATTCAATTAATATATGTATATAAAATATAATAATTTGCGAGAAATTAACCGTTTAGGCGCTACCCGCCTACAACTTTTTATAAGGCCTAAATTCCTCTAAATATAATTTTCCCTATAAAAACCGTAAATTGACCGCTGAAAAAAATCTGAATACTGGAATTAATAGCTATTACTATTAGGAATAATATGTTCTAAGTGTAATTTGCGAGACATTAACGGTTTATGCGCTACCCGCCAACAACCTTTTATAAGGTCTAAATTGCGCTAAATAGAATTTTCCCTATAAAAACCGTAAGTTGAACGCTGATATAAATCTGAAAATGGGTAGCCGTTAGTAGTGGAAATAAGATGTACTAAGTGTCATTTGCGAGAAAGTAACGGTTTAGGCGCTATCCGCCAACCTTTTATAAGGTCTCAATTGCGCTAAATAGTATTTTCCCTACAAAATCCGTAAATTAAGAGGTGCCAAAAATCTAAACACCGGAATTGGTAGCCATTAGTAGTAGGATAAAGATGTACTAAGTTCCACTTCCGAAAAATTAACCGTCTAGGCGCTACACGCCAACAGCTTTTTATAAGGCATAAATTGCGCTATATAGTATATGTCCTAAAAAATCCCTAAATTGAGCGGTGCCAAAACTCTTAATACTGAAGTAGTAGGAATAATATGTACAAAGTGTCATTTGCGAAAAATTAACCGTTTAGGCGCTACCTGCCAACAACCTTGATCATTGATCGAATGAATAAATAGAATTTTCCCTAAAAAAAACCGTAAATTAACCGCTGCAAAAAATCTGAAAATTAGATTTAGTAGTCATTAGCTGTAGGAATAAGATGTACTAAGCGTAATTTGCGAGAAATTAACCGTTTAGGCGCTACCTGCCTACAACCTTTTATAAGGCCTAAATTGCGCTAATTAGTATTTTCCCTATAAAAACCGTAAATTGGCTGCTGCTAAAAATATGAATACTGGAATTCGTAGCCATTAGTAGTAGGAATAAGATGTACTGAGTGTCATTTGCGAGATATTAACGGTTTAGGCGCAACTCGCCAACTACCTTTTATAAGGCCTAAATTGCGCTAAATAGTATTTTCCCTATAAAATCCGTAAATTAAACGGTGCCAAAAATCTGAAAATTGGATTTGCTAGCCATTAGTAGAAGGAATAAGATTTACTAAGCGTAATTTTGCGAGAAATTAACCGTTTAGGCGCTATCCGCCAACAACCTTTTATAAGGCCTAAATTGCGCTAAATACTATTTTGCCTATAATATCCGTAAATTAAACGGTGACAAAAATCTGAAAATTGGAATTAGTAGCCATAATTACTAGAAATAAATTGTACCAAGTGTTATTTGTGAGAAATTAACCGTTTAGGCGCTGCCCGCCAACAACCTTATATATAATAACATGCATTTGTACATATTTATATAAAGAAATATTAAGGCAAACATCTTTAAATGTTTTTATAAGGAGTTTGACAGTTAAACTTATATTTAAGGTAACAATTTAAAATTGTATTCTTAATATTTCCCCTGCGTATTCAGGCTACCTGATAAATGTGCCTTGTATTTATAAGTAGTAAAATAAAATTTGGAATCAAAAAATGCAACCCGTTTGCCTTCAAAATTTCCTCGTAAAAAGACACGATGAAATTTTAAAAGAAAAAACTTCATCCATTAAAAATAAATTAGTCAAGTGCGAGTTACACTCACACACGTAGGGTTCCGTACTATGTTCAGTATAATTTAAAAATTCCAGTTGTTTATTTCTTTATGCCTTATGGGACACCCTTAAATTTTAAAATTAAAGTAATATTCACGAAAATTGCATCATAATTAGAACACCCTTTAAATTTTAATACCTATGTAATTGATTTTATAGCAGCCATGGTAATACACTTTCTATTAAAATATCAGGAGCCTACCTATTACGGTTAAAAAATAAGGTAATATTCGTGAAAAACACATTACTAATGGACACACTTCAATTTTAAGTATTTGTTATAGCGGCCGAAGTAACACATCTACTATAAACATTTCAAGAGGGTATCTATTACGGTTTATAAAATCTTGTCACTGTCGGAGCACCCTTTAATTTTATTATTCAATATGGTGGCCATGGCAACTTCCTTACTATAAATATATTAAGAGTCTACTTATTGCGATTAAAAAATAAGTCACTATAAGTGAAAATCATGTCACTGTCGGAACACCCTTTAATTTTTAGTAATTGTCATATCGGCCGTGGCAACACATCTTCTGTACAAAATTTCAAGAGACTACCTGTTACGGTTCAAGAAATAAGGCTTTATACATGCAAATCACGTCACTGGCGGAAAACCCTTTAATTTTTATTATTTGTTATAGTGGACATAGTTATACACCTCCTGTAAAAATTTCAAGATTCCACCTATTCATTCAAAACTTAGGAATATACATGCAAATCACGTCACTATTGGAACACCCTTTAATATTTAAGTTCAATTTTGTATACTTGTTTATAAAACAAACATAGTTTTAATTACAGTCTGCAAATTTAAGTGGTTTCCTCTTACAGCTCAAAAAAAAGATATAAACGTAAATAACACGTCACTTTTGGAACACCCTACGTTTTAGTATTTTTTGCTATTGTGGCGGCAGTTATACACTTTTGGTAATATTTTCAAGAGTCTACCTATTATGGTTCAAAACTTAGGCCTTATACATAAAAAGCACACCACTATCGGAACACCCTTTAATTTTTAGGTTTATTTTTTTAGACTTGTTTATAAAGCAAACTAAGTTTTAATTACCGTTTGTAAGAAATAAACACATATTCGTAAATAACACCTCTCTATCGGAACACCCTATAAGTTTTAATATTTTTTGCTATAGCGGCCATAGTTATACACCTTTGGTAAAATTTTCAAGAGTCTACCTATTATGTTTCAAAACTTAGGCCTTATACATGCAACTCACTCCACTATCGGAACACCCTTTAATTTTTAGGTTTATTTTTTTTCAGACTTGTTTATATAGCGAACGAATTTTAATTAAGTGCTTGCATATTTTTAGTGTTCAAGAAATAAGCACAGTTACAGTTCAAGAAATAAGCACATATTCGTGAAAAACACCTCGCTATCGGAACACCCTATAAGTTTTAGTATCTGCTAGTATAGTGGTCACAGTTATATACTTTCTGTGAAAATTTCAAGCGCCTTCCTATTATACATGCAAATCACACTACTATCGGAACACCCTTTAATTTTTAGGTTTATTTTTTTATACTTGTTTATATAGCGAACTAAGTTTTAATAACTGCTTACATATTTTTAGTGTATGACTCCTACAGATCAAGAAATAAACACATATTTTTGAATAACACCTCTCTATCGGAACACCCTATAAATTTTAATATTTGTTGCTATAGCGGCCAAAATTATACACCTTCTGTAAAAATTTCAAGATTCTACCTATTATGATTCAAAACTTAGGCCTTATAAATTTAAATAACACCACTATCGGAACACCCTTTAATTTTTAGGTTTATTTTTTAGACTTGTATATAAGGCGAACTACGTTTTTATTACAGTTTGTAAATTTTTGGTGTATGCCTCCTACAGTTCAAGAAATAAACACATATTCGTGAATAACACCTCTCTATCGGAATACCCTATAAGTTTTAATTTTTTTTTGTTATAGCGGCCATCGCTACACACCTTCTGTGAAAATTTCAAGAGTCTACCTATTATGGTTCAAAACTTATGCCTTATACATGCATTTCACACCACTATCGGAACACCCTTTAATTTTTAGTTTTATTTTTTTATACTTGTTTATATAGTGAACTAAGTTTTAATAACTGTTTTTAAATTTCAAGTGTATCCCTCCTGCAGTTCAAGAAATAAACACATTTTCGTAAATAACACCTCTCTATTGGAACACCCTATAAGTTTTAGTATTTGTTGCTATAGCGGCAACAACTATACATCATCTGTGAAAATTTCAAGAGCCTACCTATTATGGTTCCAGAGATAAAAGGCGCTGACAGACGGACAGACGGACAGACGGACAGATATTGTAGCGAAAACAATAGGGTTTCGTTTTTACACTTTGTGTACGGAACCCTAAAAAACCATTAAAATTACTCTGTTTTGTACCATGTGTTAGCAACGTTGTTGGACATAAATATTTTTTTATATCGCGGTAAATAAAGAAATATTTTGCAAATTAACCGCATAACAACTTTTTTATGTGCTTGCGTTGTTGCTTAAATTGAAATTGTTAGCCATTAGTTGTAGGAATATATTTTATTCAATTAATATATGTATATAAAATATAATAATTTGCGAGATTATTAACCGTGTAGGAGCTACCCGCCTACAACCTTTTATAAGGCCTAAATTTCTCTAAATAGAATTTTCCCTATAAAAACCGTAAATTGACCGCTAAAAAATCTGAATACTGGAATTAATAGCTATTACTATTAGGAATAATATGTACTAACTGTAATTTTCCAGAAATTTACCGTTTAGGCGCTACCCGCCAACAACCTTTTATAAGGCCTAAATTCCGCTAAATAGTATTTTCCCTACAAAATCCTTAAATTGAGCGTTGCCAAAAATCTTAAACTGGAATAAATAGCCATTAGTAGTAGGAATAATATGTACTAAGTGTCATTTGTGAGAAATTAACGGTTTAGACGCTACCCGCCAACAACCTTTTAAAGGCCTAAATTCCGCTAAATAGTATTTTCCTTACAAAATCCGTAAATTGAGCGTTGCCAAAATCTTAAACTGGAATAAATAGCCATTAGTAGTAGGAATAATATGTACTAAGTGTCATTTGCGAGAAATTAACGGTTTAGACGCTACCCGCCAACAACCTTTTATAAGGCCTAAATTACGCTAAATAATATTTTCCCTAGAAAATCCGTAAATTAAGCGGTTCCAAAAATCTGAAAATTGGAATTAGTAGCCATAATTACTAGAAATCAATTATACTAAGTGTTATTTGTGAGAAATTAACCGTTTAGGCGCTGCCAGCCAACAACCTTATATATAATAACATACATTTGTACATATTTATATAAAGAAATATTAAGGCAAACATATTTAAATGTTTTTATAAGGAGTTTGACAGTTAAACTTATATTTAAGGTAACAATTTTAAGTTGTATTCTTAATATTTCCCCTGCGTATTCAGGCTACCTGATAAATGTGCCTTGTATTTATAAATAGTAAAATAAAATTTGGAATCAAAAATGCAACCCGTTTGCCTTCAAAATTTCGTCGTAAAAAGACACGATGAAATTTTAAAAGCAAAAACCTTATCTCTTGTATTAAAAAACCATTGAAATTACTTTGTTTTGTACCATGTGTTAGCAACGTTGTTGGACATAAATATTTTTTATATCGCGGTTAATAAAGAAATATTTTGCAAATCAACCGCATAACAACTTTTTTATGTGCTTGCGTTGTTGCTGAAATTGAAATTGTTAGCCATTAGTTGTAGGAATATATTTTATTCAATTAATATATGTATATAAAATATAATAATTTGCGAGAAATTAACCGTTTAGGCGCTACCCGCCTACAACCTTTTATAAGGCCCAAATTTCCCTATATAAAATTTTCCCTATAAAAACCGTAAATTGACCGCTGCAAAAAATCTGAATACTGGAATTAATAGCTATTAGTATTAGGAATAATATGTACTAAGTGTAATTTGCCAGAAATTAACCGTTTAGGCGCTACCCGCCAACAACCTTTTATAAGGCCTAAATTCAGCTAAATCGTATTTTCCCTACAAAATCCGTAAATTGAGCGGTTCCAAAAATCTTAATACTGAAATTAATAGCCATTAGTAGTAGGAATAATATGTACTAAGTGTTTAGGCGCTACCCGCCAACAACCTTTTATAAGGTCTAATTTGCGGTAAATAGAATTTTTCCTAAAAATCCGTAAATTGAGCGGTACCAGAAATCATAATACTGGAATTAATAGCTAGTAGTAGTAGGAATAATATTTACTAAGTGTCATTTGCGTGACATTAACGGTTTAGGCGCTACGCACCAACAACCTTTTATAAGGTCTAAATTGCCTTAAATAGAATTTTCCCTATAAAAACCGTAAGTTGAACGCTGATATAAATCTGAAAATTGGTAGCCGTTAGTAATGGGAATAAGATGTACTATGTGTGAGAAAGTAACGGTTTAGGCGCTATTCGCCAACCTTTTATAAGGCCTGAATTGCGCTAAATAGTATTTTCCCTACAAAATCCGTAAATTAAGAGGTGCCATAAATCTAAACACTGGAATTGGTAGCCATTAGTAGTAGGAATAAGATATACTAAGTGACACTTCCGAAAAATTAACCGTCTAGGCGCTGCCTGCCAACAACCTTGATCATTGATTGAATTAATAAGTAGAATTTTCCCTAAAAAAAACGTAAATTTACCGCTGCAAAAAATCTGAAAATTAGATTTGGTAGTCATTAGCTGTAGAAATAAGATGTACTAAGCGTAATTTGTGATAATTTAACCGTTTAGGCGCTACCCGTCTACAACCTTTTATAAGGCCTAAATTGCGCTAAATAGCATTTTCCCTATAAAAACCGTAAATTGATCGCTGCAAAAAATCTGAATATTGGAATTGGTAGCCATTAGTAGTAGGAATTAGATGCACTAAGTGTCATTTGCGAGAAATTAACTGTTTAGGTGCTACCCACCAACAATCTTTTATAAGGCCTAAATTGTGCTAAAAAGTATTTCCCCTATAAAATCCGTAAATTAAGCGATACCAAAAATCTGAAAATTGGAATTGGTAGCCATTAGTAGTGGAAATAAGATGTACTAAGTGTCATTTTCGAGAAATTAACCTTTAGGCGCTACCCGCCAACAACCTTTTATAAAGTCTAAATTGCACTAAATAGTATTTTCCCTTAAAAAACCGGAAATTAAGCGGTACCAAAAAACTGAAAAATTGAAATTGGTAGCCATTAGTAGTACAAATAAAATTTACTAAGTGTTATTTGTGAGAAATTAACCGTTTAGGCGCTATTTGCCAACAACCTTTTATATGTCCTAAATTGCGCTAAATAGTATTTTCCCTATAAAATCCTTAAATTAATCGGTGCCAAAAATCTGAATACTGGAATTGGTAGCCATTAGCAGTACAAAAAAGATGTTCTAAGTGTCATTCTTAGCATAGTTAACATCACTAGCGGGTTTCTAATAAAATGACATGGCGGCAAAAATATGCAAAATGGCCTAATAACTTATTAGAGCAAGTCCCATAAAGTTATTATTATTAGCTTTATTATATAGTCTAATAGTTAAAAAAAAAACCCATCTTAACCACACTTTGAAGACCAGCTGTTTTAAGTATTTTATTTTTGTTTTTAACAACAGGAAGTTAAGTCATATGTACGTAATATGTGTACGTGTGAACATGAAAATTACAAACCGTATGTAAACACTGATTTTGACATACACGTGAAATTCCATATGGATAGCAATTTTGACATTCCATTTGACTTGTACACGCATTCGAAACACACCTTTAGTAGATATAGCACTTACCCGGAGTCCACACCTGATGAATTTAGGTGAAAATTCATCTCGTGTAGACTTCATTTATTAGCATTACATCAGCGTTATCATATAATCATCAGAGCTCATGTGCAGATAATTATATTATGATGTAAAACGTCATTTTAGCTGTTTTCTTACACTGACGTTTATTTTTTTTTTTATCGCAAAAAAGGGGACAAGCGAAAAAGATAATTAATTAATTTTTTAAATAAAAAGCAATTAATATTGTGTGGCATGCGTAAAAAAGTACATTTTTAGTTTCTTATACGAAAAATTAAAAATGATTCATCATCATACAAATGCATCAACGTCTTCCCCTATGAATTGATATTGATAAAAATTTGACAGTAGCTCTGCCGACGTTATATTACAAGTTATGATGAAAATTTATCACGTGTGGACATCAGGTTAGTAGCAGGGTTACACTTAGTTCATCTTATTCCTACTACTAATGGCTACCAAATATATTTTAGATTTTTGGCACTCAATTTACGGATTTTATAGGGAAATTATTATTTAGAGCAATTTTTGCCTTATAAAAGGTTGTTGGCGGGTAGCGCTTAAACGGTTAATTTCTCGCAAATAACACCTAGTACATCTTATTTCTTCTACTAATGGATACCAATTCCAGTATTCAGATTATTGGCAGCGGTCAATTTACGGTTTTTATAGTGAAAATTCTATTTAACTTAATTTAGGCCTTTAGGTTGTAGGCGGGTAGTACCTAAACATTTAACTTCATTAATAAAATATATTCCTACAACTAACCGCTAGCAATTTCAATTTTCAGATTGGCACCGCTTAATTTACGAATTTTAAAGTCTTTAAAAGTCGAATATTTTATGTCTAATAACTCACAGAATACTAAAATGTCGTAAATGACCAACATATAATTAGGTACGTGCGGTGTTTTCCTTCTAATTACCGTTTAAAAATGCTTAAAAAGTTTAAAACTATACTGTTTACAAGCCTTCAAACTATGTTATATTTTTGCATCTTTTATATTAATTTTTCCCACGCACGTGTATTTCTAAGAAACAACAATAACACAAGCACATAAAAAAAGTATTTATGCGGTTGATTTGCAAAGTATGTATTTTTTTACCCACGATATAAAAAATATTTATGTCCAACAATATGCTAACACATGATACAGAACAGAGTAATTTCAATGGTTTTTTTAATACAAGTCAAAAGTTTTTTTTAGGCGATGAAGTTTTTTCATTTTTCTTTTAAACTATTATCGTGTCTTTTTATGACGAAATTTTGAAGGCAAACGGCTTGCATTTCTGATTTCAAATTTAATTTTACTCTTTATAAATACAAGGCGTATTTAACAGGTAGCTTCACTACGAAGGGGAAATATTAAGAATACAATTTAAAATTTTTACCCTAAATGGAAGTTTAACTGTCAAACTCCATATAAAAACATTTAAAAATGTTTGCCTTAATATTTCATTATATAAATATGTATGTACATATGTTATTATAGAAAATAGAGCATTTGTTATTATTTTATTATTACTTTTTTATATACTTTTACACACATATGTATGTATTTATATATGTACATATTGGCCCAATTTATGCAATTATATATTGAACGCTTGTTGTATTGAAAATTACTGCACTAGATATACAAAAATCTCGGAATGCCCAGGTAATAGACTTAACTTGCCCAAAAATTGACTGTAGTCTATTACTAGAATACTGTTAGGGAAAACAGAGTTTGTTTGGAATTTTTAGTGCAACAAATACAAAAGATCGCGATATTTTTAAAAATAAAATTCGGCGGCCAGACAGACCAGTTAGAGCAACTGAAATGTGTTAATATTTTGTGAACTATCAATGCATCTCTAAAAGAAGGCGCCAATAACTAGAAATAAAAAACTACGACTTAAAGTCATTTCTTTAGAAAACAAAATTGAAATTTTAGATCACTTTCGAAATGGAGAAGGCTCAACATTTCTTGGCAAAATGTTCGGTGTAAACGAAGTCACAGTAAGAACTATAAAAAAATTAAAGTTGAATTAAGCAATCGTTGATTTATGGAACGAAACTATCTCTCAAGTCTTCATCATACACTAAAGGGGTTTTAGAGATAAGGAACCAATCACCTACTTTTGTATATGATCAATGTCTTTTTTACACGATTTTTTACACGGATTTTGCTGGAACCAATCTACCGTGTAAAAACAGAATTTGGTGTATATTTATTCATCGAACGTATATGACATTTCCTATTTTGATAGCTGTATAGCTAAAAAAACTGTAAGGTATACACTTTTTTTAATTATATTTGGATTCAGAAGTCATAAATAAAAAAAGTTTCAATAAAATCGGGAGTGGTAAATTTGAAAACAATTTTTTCGGTTGATTTGACATGGAATTACACAAATTATAATAGTATGCAGGTGAATATGTATTGCAAAGAAAAGTTTTCTAGAGGTATTAAACATATTTTTTTAACTGCAACTTACTATTATACATAATTATGTATATAAAAACGTTTTAACTGCAGCTTATTATACATATACTCGCATGAACATCTAAATAATTTGTATTTATTCGTATTTACTAACGTAAAAAATCACAATACGTCGAATAATTATCATCTTTCATAATCTATTTCCTTCAATTGTTTCAGAAGAAGGTAATTTGTTGAAAATTTTAACTGTCTTAGCTCAATAACCTACGCAAAAATACTTAAAACTCATTAAAAAAATGCCAAATATTATGACTGGTCACATTTGGTATCTATTAAATGCTTCATGCTCTTTTAAATAATGTACGTACATCACACGTCAAAATGTTATAAGGTATGTACAGTTACTTTCCTTGGTGAAACGCGCAACGAGAGAGTAAAACAAATAATCAGTCAAGTGCGAGTTTGACTCACACACGTAGGGTTCCGTACTATGTTTAGAACAACTTTAAAAATTCAAGTTGTTAATTTTTTATGTCTTAACAGTCACCCTTTAATTTTAAATGGTAATAACATTTTTATAAAAATATACATGCGCCTACCTATACCGGTTTACAAAATAAGGTAATATACGTGATAAACATGTCGCTGATGGTACACCCTTTAGATATCAGTAATTGTAACAGTGGCCGAAGTACAACATCTACTCTAAACATTTAAGAGTCTACCTATTACGGTTCAAAAAAGAAGGCTATTTACGTACAAATCATGTCTCTGTCGGAACACCTTTAATTTTGTTATTTTTTTATAGAGGATGGCAATTCTCTTTCTATTAATATAACAATGGTCTACCTATCACTATAAAAAATAAGTTGCTA
>CATIVE010000378.1:0-22916 GCA_949628195.1 Phasia obesa
ATTTTTTGGAAAAATTTTATTGAAAATTTTTTGTAAAAATTTTATTGAAAGTTTTTTGTAAAAATTTTATTGAAAATTTTTGTAAAAATTTTATTGAAAATTTTTTGTAAACATTTTATTAAAAATTTGTTGTAAAAATTTTATTGAATAAATAAGATTTTCATATCAAAATAAGATTTTCATATAAAAATAGATTTTTTATGAAAAATATAGGTCGTCACAGATTTTTGTCCTTTTTTCGAGTAGACGCTGTTTTAAGAAGATACAGCAAAAATAAGCTTTTCATATAAAAAATAAGATTTTCATATAAAAAATAAGATTTTCATATAAAAAATAAGATTTTCATATAAAAAATAAGATTTTCATATAAAAAATATATTTTTTATGAAATATATAGGTCATCACAGATTTTTGTCCTTTTCTCGTTTAGATGCTTATTTAAGAAGATACAGCAAAAATAAGATTTTCATATAAAAAATAAGATTTTTGTATAAAAAATAGATTTTTTATGAAAAATATAGGTCGTCACAGATTTTTCTTCTTTTTTCCATTAGACGCTGTTTTAAGAACATACAGCAAAAATAAGATTTTCATATAAAAAATAGATTTTTATGAAAAATATAGGTCGTCACAGATTTTTGTTCTTTTTTCGATTAGACGCTGTTTTAAGAAGATACAGCAAAAATAAGATTTTCATATAAAAAATAGATTTTTATGAAAAATAAAAGTCGTCACATATTTTTGTCCTTTTTTCGATTAGACGCTGTTTTAAGAAGATACAGCAAAAATACGATTTTCATATAAAAAATAGATTTTTATGAAAAATATAGGTCGTCACAGATTTTTGTCGATTATATGCTTATTTAAGAAGATACAGCAAAAATAAAATTTTCATATAAAAAATAAGATTTTCATATAAAAAATAGATTTTTTATGAAAAATATATGTCGTCACAGATTTGTGTCCTTTTCTCGATTAGACGCTGTTTTAAGAAGATACAGCAAAAATAAAAATTTCATATAAAAAATAAGATTTTTATATAAAATATAAGATTTTCATATAAAAAATAGATATTTTATGAAATATATAGGTCGTCACCGATTTTTGTGCTTTTTTCGAATACACGCTGTTTTAAGAAGATACAGTAAAATAAGATATTCATATAAAAAATAAGATTTTCATATAAAAAATAGATTTTTTATGAAAAATATAGGTCGTCACAGATTTTTGTCGATTAGATGCTTATTTAAGAAGATACAGCAAAAATAAAATTTTCATATGAAAAATAAGATTTTCATATAAAAAATAGATTTTTTATGAAAAATATATGTCGTCACAGATTTGTGTCCTTTTCTCGATTAGACGCTGTTTTAAGAAGATACAGCAAAAATAAGATTTTCATATAAAAAATAAGATTTTCATATAAAAAGTAGATTTTTTATGAAATATATATGTCGTCACAGATTTTTGTCCTTTTCTCGATTGGACGCTTATTTAAGAAGATACAAAAATAAGATTTTCATATAAAAAAATAGATTTTTTATGAAAAATATAGGTCGTCACAGATTTTTGTCCTTTTCTCGATTAGACGCTTATTTAAGAAGATACGGCAAAAATAAGATTTTCATATAAAAAATAAGATTTTCATATGAAAAATAGATTTTTAATGAAATATATAGGTCGTCACAGATTTTTGTCCTTTTTTAGACGTTGTTTTAAGAAGATACAGCAAAAATAAGATTTTCATATGAAAAATAGATTTTTAATGAGAAATATAGGTCGTCACAGATTTTTGTCCTCTTCTCGATTAGACCCTGTTTTAAGAAGATACAGCAAAAATAAGATTTTCATATAAAAAAATAGATTTTTTATGACAAATATAGGTCGTCACAGATTTTTGTCCTTTTCTCGAATAGACGCTGTTTTAAGAAGATACAGCAAAAATAAGATTTTCATATAAAAAAATAGATTTTTTATGACAAATATAGGTCGTCACAGATTTTTGTCCTTTTCTCGATTAGACGCTTATTTAAGAAGATACAGCAAAAATAAGATTTTCATATAAAAAAATAGATTTTTTATGACAAATATAGGTCGTCACAGATTTTTGTCCTTTTTTCGATTAGACGCTGTTTTATGAAGATACAGCAAAAATAAGATTTTCATATAAAAAAATAGATTTTTTATGACAAATATAGGTCGTCACAGATTTTTGTCCTTTTCGCGATTAGACGCTGTTTTAAGAAGATATAGCAAAAATAAGATTTTCATATAAAAAATTAGATTTTCATATGAAAAATAGATTTTTAATGAAATATATAGGTCGTCACAGATTTTTGTCCTTTTTTAGACGTTGTTTTAAGAAGATACAGCAAAAATAAGATTTTCATATGAAAAATAGATTTTTAATGAAAAATATAAGTCGTCACAGATTTTTGTCCTTTTCTCGATTAGACGCTGTTTTAAGAAGATACAGCAAAAATAAGATTTTCATATAAAAAAATAGATTTTTTATGACAAATATAGGTCGTCACAGATTTTTGTCCTTTTCTCGATTAGACGCTGTTTTAAGAAGATACAGCAAAAATAAGATTTTCATATACAAAAATAGATTTTTTATGACAAATATAGGTCGTCACAGATTTTTGTCCTTTTCTCGATTAGACGATTATTTAAGAAGATACAGCAAAAATAAGATTTTCATATGAAAAATAGATTTTTAATGAAAAATATAGGTCGTCACAGATTTTTGTCCTCTTCTCGATTAGACGCTGTTTTAAGAAGATACAGCAAAAATAAGATTTTCATATAAAAAAATAGATTTTTTATGACAAATATAGGTCGTCACAGATTTTTGTCCTTTTCTCGATTAGACGCTTATTTAAGAAGATACAGCAAAAATAAGATTTTCATATAAAAAATAAGATTTTCATATGAAAAATAGATTTTTAATGAAATATATAGGTCGTCACAGATTTTTGTCCTTTTTTAGACGTTGTTTTAAGAAGATACAGCAAAAATAAGATTGTCATATGAAAAATAGATTTTTAATGAAAAATATAGGTCGTCACAGTTTTTTGTTCTTTTTTCTATTAGACGCTGTTTTAAGAAAATACAGTAAAAATAAGATTTTCATATAAAAAATAGATTTTTTATGAAAAATATAGGTCGTCACAGATTTTTGTCCTTTTCTCGATTAGACGCTGTTTTAAGAAGATACAGCAAAAATAAGATTTTCATATACAAAAATAGATTTTTTATGACAAATATAGGTCGTCACAGATTTTTGTCCTTTTCTCGATTAGACGCTTATTTAAGACGCTTATTTAAGAAGATACAAAAATAAGATTTTCATATAAAAGATAAGATTTTCATATAAAAAAAATATATTTTTTATGAAAAATATAGGTCGTCACAGATTTTTGTCCTTTTCTCGATTAGACGCTGTTTTAAGATACAGCAAAAATAAGATTTTCATATCAAAAAATTGATTTTTTGAAATTGAAAATTGATTTGATTGATAGATTTTTTATGACAAATATAGGTCGTCACAGATTTTTGTCCTTTTCTCGATTAGACGCTTATTTAAGAAGATACAGCAAAAATAAGATTTTCATATAAAAAATAAGATTTTCATATGAAAAATAGATTTTTAATGAAATATATAGGTCGTCACAGATTTTTGTCCTTTTTTAGACGTTGTTTTAAGAAGATACAGCAAAAATAAGATTTTCATATGAAAAATAGATTTTTAATGAAAAATATAGGTCACAGATTTTTGTTCTTTTTTCTATTAGACGCTGTTTTAAGAAAATACAGCAAAAATAAGATTTACATATAAAAAAATAGATTTTTTATGAAAAATATAGGTCGTCACAGATTTTTGTCCTTTTCTCGATTGGACGCTTATTTAAGAAGATACAGCAAAAATAAGATTTTCATATAAAAAATAAGATTTTCATAAGAATAATAGATTTTTAATGAAATATATAGGTCGTCACAGATTTTTGTCCTTTTTTAGACGTTGTTTTAAGAAGATACACCAAAAATAAGATTTTCATATAAAAAAATAGATTTTTTATGACAAATATAGGTCGTCACAGATTTTTTTCCTTTTCTCGATTAGACGCTTATTTAAGAAGATACAGCAAAAATAAGATTTTCATATAAAAAATAAGATTTTCATATGAAAAATAGATTTTTAATTTTTAAATATAGGTCGTCACAGATTTTAGTCCTTTTCTCGATTAGACGCTGTTTTAAGAAGATACAGCAAAAATAAGATTTTCATATACAAAAATAGATTTTTTATGACAAATATAGGTCGTCACAGATTTTTGTCCTTTTCTCGATTAGACGATTATTTAAGAAGATACAGCAAAAATAAGATTTTCATATAAAAAATAAGATTTTCATATGAAAAATAGATTTTTAATGAAATATATAGGTCGTCACAGATTTTTGTCCTTTTTTAGACGTTGTTTCAAGAAGATACAGCAAAAATAAGATTGTCATATGAAAAATAGATTTTTAATGAAAAATATAGGTCGTCACAGATTTTTGTCCTCTTCTCGATTAGACGCTGTTTTAAGAAGATACAGCAAAAATAAGATTTTCATATAAAAAAATAGATTTTTTATGACAAATAGAGGTCGTCACAGATTTTTGTCCTTTTCTCGATTAGACGCTTATTTAAGAAGATACAGCAAAAATAAGATTTTCATATAAAAAATAAGATTTTCATATGAAAAATAGATTTTTAATGAAATATATAGGTCGTCACAGATTTTTGTCCTTTTTTAGACGTTGTTTTAAGAAGATACAGCAAAAATAAGATTGTCATATGAAAAATAGATTTTTAATGAAAAATATAGGTCGTCACAGTTTTTTGTTCTTTTTTCTATTAGACGCTGTTTTAAGAAAATACAGTAAAAATAAGATTTTCATATAAAAAATAGATTTTTTATGAAAAATATAGGTCGTCACAGATTTTTGTCCTATTCTCGATTAGACGCTGTTTTAAGAAGATACACCAAAAATAAGATTTTCATATACAAAAATAGATTTTTTATGACAAATATAGGTCGTCACAGATTTTTGTCCTTTTCTCGATTAGACGCTTATTTAAGACGCTTATTTAAGAAGATACAAAAATAAGATTTTCATATAAAAGATAAGATTTTCATATAAAAAAAATATATTCTGTTTTTGGCGTTGACAAGTGCGGACGCGATTTTTTTAAGCTCGCATTAACAAAAACAAAACATACATTTTGTGAATTATTTAAAACAAAAACAAACAAACAAACCTGTTCTAATACAACAACAAAGTTGTTTGTAAAATATTTTTTTTCCTTTTTCCTTTTCTTTATTTTTTACAACGGCATATTGAATTGCTACTTTTAAAATAAAACAAAAACAATAAAGGCCAATGAGCCTCTTTAATTTAAGCAACAAAAATGTTGACAATGTTGAAATAAATAAAAACAAAAAAACTAGTGACAATTTGTGTATAAATGCCACGCCAGTATTACTTGCTCAATCTTGTTCCTCGCTGCTTATAAGCGATGACAATAAAATAACTACAAAAAAATCGCCTTCTGAACACAGCGTTGCCAAAGATAATATGGATAGTGTAGAAAAACCCAAGACGCAAGTGGGAATGGACAGATACATAACTGTATTGAAAAGAGGTCGAAGTCCTAAATCTTCGCAGATTGCACCAATGGCTAAAGTACAAAAAGACAAGGACTCTAACGGAATAAATTCCCATAATCGGTTTGCTATTTTAGATAACGAAGCAAGTGAAACAAAAACGGCAACCAAGTCGTTTAAACCACCACCAATTTTTTTAAGAGAGAAAAATTCAAATGAATTAATAACTAAGTTAATCTCAGCTATCGGGGAAAACTCATTCTATGTAATTCCTATCAAACGTGGTAACATTGATGAAACTAAAATTCAATTTATAGACGAAAGTAGTTATCGTAAAGCAGTAAAGGAGTTTGAAAGCTGCAAAAAGAACTTTTATACCTACCAGCTGAAGAGTAGCAAAGGCCTACAGGTAGTCATCAAAGGTGTTGACTCATATGTTAATCCAGTGGAAATAAAAGCTGGCCTCCAAAAAGCAGGATTTAAGGTGAAAAGCGTTGACAATCTCAGAAATCGAGAGCGTGTCCCTCAACCTCTATTTCGCGTTGAACTAGAACCTGGGGATATTAAATTGAAGAAGAACGAAACGCATCCCATTTATAATCTAAAATATCTGTTACACCGCAGGATAAGTGTAGAGGAACCACATAAGCGGTCAGGACCCGTCCAGTGTTTAAATTGCCAAGAATATGGCCATACAAGGGCGTACTGCAAGTTGCCTCCGGTTTGCGTTGTGTGTGGAGAGCTTCATTGTTCCGCCCAATGCGACAAACCAAAGGATGACTCGAAGATTAAAAAATGTAGCAATTGCGGTGGAAATCACACCGCTAACTACAGAGGCTGTCCAGTTTTTTCTATGGTAAGGAAGTCAACTCAGAAATTAAATACTCCTGCTAGGCAGCCACAATACCAAGCAAATGCTCATTACCCTCAGTTAGCTCAACCCACAACCAAACATGTTTCATACGCGGATATGTTAAAATCAAATCATGTTTCAGCACACAAAGCGACACCTACAACACTTCTACCCCAAATATGCATCCAGAAGCTAAAGAACAAACACCATCTGGTAACTACAATCGTCTCGAAGCAAGTATCGAGACATTAGTGCATTCGTTAAACAGTTTTATGAGCTCTATGAGCAGCATGATGCAAGAAATGGTTCGCATGCAATCTATGATGTTGCAGGCGGTACTTAACAAACCATGAACTGTTTAAAAATATGTTTCTGGAACGCAAACGGCTTACGCCAACACAAAAATGAACTCGAGTACTTCTTGAAGAACCAACAAATTGATGTCATGATGGTTTCAGAGACTCATTTAACAACAAATAGCTTTTTTAAAATCAATGGCTATATATTATACGACACTAAAGACCCCCGTGGCAGAGCATGTGATGGTTCAGCTATTCTAATAAAGGCTCGAATTAAACATCATTTACTGTGTGATTTTTGTGAGGACTATCTTCAAGCAACAAACATCTGTATTGAAGAATATCATCAAAACCTTGTTATTTCTTCGATTTATTCACCTCCTAGATTTCAAATATCAGAGAGGCAATACATCAACTTTTTCAAATCACTAGGTCCCTGTTTCATAGCATCAGGCGACTACAACGCTAAACATACGTTTTGGGGATCACGCCTAATAACTCCAAAAGGTCGTATTTTGTTTGATACAATTTCCAAAATGCGTCTGAATGTGATATCAAGTGGACAACCCACCTATTGGCCTACTGATCGACAAAAAATACCTGATGTTATTGATTTTCGCGTGACTAAAGGTATTTCGAGAGAAATGATTAAGGTTGAAGCGTCACTCGAATTATCCTCAGATCATTCACCCACTATTGTCTATATATGGAATCAGCAAAATATCGTGTCGCCAACAACTTGCACAAGCATTAATTGGTTGAAATATAGAAAGTATCTCAGTACCCATTGTTCGGAAAAAATTCCTCTAAGAACACCAGAAGATGTGGACCAGAGTCTAATTTATTTTGATCAAAACCTTAAATCAGCTGCCCAACATGCGACAGAAACCAGACAACCAGCTAGATACAATCAAATTTACTTTGTAGATGTCGAGCGGCTCTTGGCTGAGAAAAGAAAAATTAGAAGAGAGTGGCAAGCACACAGATCTCCTCAACTCAAATCTAGACTTAAAGATTGCACGAAACGACTAAGACAGCTGCTAGAATCTCGAAGAGTAGCATCTCTGAAAAATTACTTGGAAGACCTCGATGCAACTGCTCAATCAGATTATTCATTATGGCGTGCATGTAGGAACCTTAAAAGACCGGTCGTACGTAAGCCTCCCTTGCGAACTTCTTGTGGAGACTGGGCAAGGAATGATACCGAAAAAGGCAATTTGTTTGTTGGACATTTGAAGAAGGTTTTGTTGGACATTTGAAGAAGGTTTTCACCCCAAATGTATGTACTGATATAGCTGAGTTACCATCAGTAGAGACTAGTGCCGTAGTACCCCTAAGATTTGAATTTCGCGATATTGAAAGGGCAATAGCAGATTTAAACACCAAAAAAGCCCCTGGCGTTGATAAAACAAGTAACAAGATGTTAGTTGAGTTGCCCCGTATAGGTCGCAGAATTATTCTGTTTGTTTTTAATGCCATCTTACGTCTTGAGTACTTTCCCACAGAATGGAAGGTCTCTTTGATAACAATGATTCTTAAACCAGGAAAAGACCACACAAAAGTAGAATCATACAGACCTATAAGCCTTTTATCAAACATGTCAAAGTTGTTTAAGAGAATTTTAATAACTAAGCTGAATCCAATTCTTAGCGCGAAAGGATGCATTCCGAACCATCAATTCGGCTTCAGAAAACAACATAGTACGATCCAACAAACACACAGATTAGTAAATGTAATTAAAACGACCTTTGAAGAAAAAAAATACTGTTCTGCGCTCTTTATCGACGTTTCTCAAGCATTCGATAAGGTTTGGCACGAAGGCCTAATATTTAAACTAAAGCTGAACTTGCCCGAAAACTTGTATAAGCTCTTAAAAGATTATTTAACGAATCGCAAGTTTTTACTAAAAGAAGGTGACTTTTTAAGCTCGCCACAGCTCATTGAAGCCGGAGTTCCCCAAGGTAGTATTTTGGGACCAATTTTATATTTACTGTACACATCGGATATGCCAATTAGCACCCTAGTCCACACATCAACTTTTGCAGATGACACAGCTTTTTTAAGTATTCATGAAAGTGCCCAAGAAGCATCACAACTTTTACAAGACCACATACTCAATTTGGAAAAATGGCTAGAAAAATGGAGAATAAAAGTGAATGAGCAAAAATGTACTCACATAACTTTCACACTGCGTAGGGACTCATGCCCTCCTGTTCGCATAAATAACCAAATGATACCACAGCTTTCAGACGTTAAATACCTGGGTATACATCTTGACCGTCGCCTTACTTGGAAAAGCCACATTGATTTCAAGTTAACACAAATGAAACTAAAAGCAGTACAACTAAATTGGCTTATTGGCAGAAACTCTACCCTGAGCTTAGATTGTAAACTTCTACTGTACAAGTCGATCCTCAAACCAATTTGGTGTTATGGGATTCAGTTATGGGGCACTGCCTCAGCTAGCAATGTAGAAAAAATTCAAAGGCGCCAAAATAAGATACTACGTATGATTACATCTGCTCCCTGGTATATAAAAAATTCGAACATCCACAAAGACCTAAACATGCCATCAGTTAAAGCAGAAATAGCGAAACATGCAGTCACATATCTAAAGAGGCTTGAATCTCATCCAAACCCTTTGGCGCGTAACATGCTGAATGAAACTGGTTACATTCGACTAAAAAGAAGAGATACTGCTTTTCTTGGCCGTACATTAGAGGGATGACCCGCAAATGATTTCGAAATCCGTGAAACAAACATTATTTTTGTCTAGCACTGGCTGGACTTAAAAAGAATATTTTATTTTAGACTTAAGATACGAGTAATTATTGTTAGTTCAAAAATTATTGAAGATACAATAAATAAATTATGAAAAAAAAAAAAAAAATATAAAAAAATAATTTTTTTATGAAAAATATAGGTCGTCACAGATTTTTGTCCTTTTCTCGATTAGACGCTTATTTAAGAAGATACGGCAAAAATAAGATTTTCATATAAAAAATAAGATTTTCATAGATTTTTAATGAAATATATAAGCCACAGATTTTTGTCCTTTTTTAGACGTTGTTTTAAGAAGATACAGCAAAAATAAGATTTTCATATGAAAAATAGATTTTTAATGAAAAATATAGGTCGTCACAGATTTTTGTCCTTTTCTCGATTAGACGCTGTTTTAAGAAGATACAGCAAAAATAAGATTTTCATATAAAAAATAGGTTTTTTATAAAAAAATATAGGTCGTCACAGATTTTTGTCCTTTTCTCGATTAGACGCTTATTTAAGAAGATACAGCAAAAATAAGATTTTCATATAAAAAATAAGATTTTCATATGAAAAATAGATTTTTAATCAAAAAAATATAGGTCGTCACAGATTTTTGTCCTTTTCTCGGTTAGACGCTGTTTTAAGAAAATACAGCAAAAAAAGGATTTTCATATCAAAAAATAGATTTTTTATGAAAAATATAGGTCGTCACAGATTTTTGTCCTTTTCTCGATTAGACGCTGTTTTAAGAAGATACAGCAAAAATAAGATTTTCATATCAAAAAATAGATTTTTTATGAAAAATATAGGTCGCCACAGATTTTTGTGCTTTTCTGGATTGGACGCTTATTTAAGAAGATACAGCAAAAATAAGATTTTCATATAAAAAATAAGATTTTCATATGAAAAATAGATTTTTAATGAAATATAGGTCGTCACAGATTTTTGTCCTTTTCTCGATTAGACGCTGTTTTAAGAAAATACAGCAAAAAAAGGATTTTCATATCAAAAAATTGATTTTTTATGAAAAATATAGGTCGTCACAGATTTTTGTCCTTTTCTCGATTAGACGCTGTTTTAAGAAGATACAGCAAAAATAAGATTTTCATATCAAAAAATAGATTTTTTATGAAAAATATAGGTCGCCACAGATTTTTGTGCTTTTCTGGATTGGACGCTTATTTAAGAAGATACAGCAAAAATAAGATTTTCATATAAAAAATAAGATTTTCATAGATTTTTAATGAAATATATAAGCCACAGATTTTTGTCCTTTTTTAGACGTTGTTTTAAGAAGATACAGCAAAAATAAGATTTTCATATGAAAAATAGATTTTTAATGAAAAATATAGGTCGTCACAGATTTTTGTCCTTTTCTCGATTAGACGCTGTTTTAAGAAGATACAGCAAAAATAAGATTTTCATATAAAAAATAGGTTTTTTATAAAAAAATATAGGTCGTCACAGATTTTTGTCCTTTTCTCGATTAGACGCTTATTTAAGAAGATACAGCAAAAATAAGATTTTCATATCAAAAAATAGATTTTTTATGAAAAATATAGGTCGCCACAGATTTTTGTGCTTTTCTGGATTGGACGCTTATTTAAGAAGATACAGCAAAAATAAGATTTTCATATAAAAAATAAGATTTTCATATGAAAAATAGATTTTTAATGAAATATAGGTCGTCACAGATTTTTGTCCTTTTCTCGATTAGACGCTGTTTTAAGAAAATACAGCAAAAAAAGGATTTTCATATCAAAAAATAGATTTTTTATGAAAAATATAGGTCGTCACAGATTTTTGTCCTTTTCTCGATTAGACGCTGTTTTAAGAAGATACAGCAAAAATAAGATTTTCATATCAAAAAATAGATTTTTTATGAAAAATATAGGTCGTCACAGATTTTTGTGCTTTTCTGGATTCGACGCTTATTTAAGAAGATACAGCAAAAATAAGATTTTCATATAAAAAATAAGATTTTCATATGAAAAATAGATTTTTAATGAAATATAGGTCGTCACAGATTTTTGTCCTTTTCTCGATTAGACGCTGTTCTAAGAAGATACAGCAAAAATAAGGTTTTCATATCAAAAAATAGATTTTTTATAAAAAATATAGGTCGTCTCAGATTTTTGTCCTTTTCTCGATTAGACGCTGTTTTAAGAAGATACAGCAAAAATAAGATTTTCATAACAAAAAATAGATTTTTTATGAAAAATATAGGTCGCCACAGATTTTTGTGCTTTTCTGGATTGGACGCTTATTTAAGAAGATACAGCAAAAATAAGATTTTCATATAAAAAATAAGATTTTCATATGAAAAATAGATTTTTAATGAAATATAGGTCGTCACAGATTTTTGTCCTTTTCTCGATTAGACGCTGTTTTAAGAAAATACAGCAAAAAAAGGATTTTCATATCAAAAAATAGATTTTTTATGAAAAATATAGGTCGTCACAGATTTTTGTCCTTTTCTCGATTAGACGCTGTTTTAAGAAGATACAGCAAAAATAAGATTTTCATATCAAAAAATAGATTTTTTATGAAAAATATAGGTCGTCACAGATTTTTGTGCTTTTCTGGATTAGACGCTTATTTAAGAAGATACAGCAAAAATAAGATTTTCATATAAAAAATAAGATTTTCATATGAAAAATAGATTTTTAATGAAATATAGGTCGTCACAGATTTTTGTCCTTTTCTCGATTAGACGCTGTTTTAAGAAAATACAGCAAAAATAAGGTTTTCATATCAAAAAATAGATTTTTTATAAAAAATATAGGTCGTCACAGATTTTTGTCCTTTTCTCGATTAGACGCTGTTTTAAGAAAATACAGCAAAAATAAGGTTTTCATATCAAAAAATAGATTTTTTATAAAAAATATAGGTCGTCTCAGATTTTTGTCCTTTTCTCGATTAGACGCTGTTTTAAGAAGATACAGCAAAAATAAGATTTTCATAACAAAAAATAGATTTTTTATGAAAAATATAGGTCGCCACAGATTTTTGTGCTTTTCTGGATTGGACGCTTATTTAAGAAGATACAGCAAAAATAAGATTTGCATATAAAAAATAAGATTTTCATATGAAAAATAGATTTTTAATGAAATATAGGTCGTCACAGATTTTTGTCCTTTTCTCGATTAGACGCTGTTTTAAGAAAATACAGCAAAAAAAGGATTTTCATATCAAAAAATAGATTTTTTATGAAAAATATAGGTCGTCACAGATTTTTGTCCTTTTCTCGATTAGACGCTGTTTTAAGAAGATACAGCAAAAATAAGATTTTCATATCAAAAAATAGATTTTTTATGAAAAATATAGGTCGTCACAGATTTTTGTGCTTTTCTGGATTAGACGCTTATTTAAGAAGATACAGCAAAAATAAGATTTTCATATAAAAAATAAGATTTTCATATGAAAAATAGATTTTTAATGAAATATAGGTCGTCACAGATTTTTGTCCTTTTCTCGATTAGACGCTGTTTTAAGAAGATACAGCAAAAATAAGGTTTTCATATCAAAAAATAGATTTTTTATAAAAAATATAGGTCGTCACAGATTTTTGTCCTTTTCTCGATTAGACGCTGTTTTAAGAAGATACAGCAAAAATAAGATTTTCATATAAAAAATACGTTTTTTATAAAAAAATATAGGTCGCCACAGATTTTTGTGCTTTTCTGGATTGGACGCTTATTTAAGAAGATACAGCAAAAATAAGATTTTCATATAAAAAATAAGATTTTCATATGAAAAATAGATTTTTAATGAAATATAGGTCGTCACAGATTTTTGTCCTTTTCTCGATTAGACGCTGTTTTAAGAAAATACAGCAAAAAAAGGATTTTCATATCAAAAAATAGATTTTTTATGAAAAATATAGGTCGTCACAGATTTTTGTCCTTTTCTCGATTAGACGCTGTTTTAAGAAGATACAGCAAAAATAAGATTTTCATATCAAAAAATAGATTTTTTATGAAAAATATAGGTCGTCACAGATTTTTGTGCTTTTCTGGATTAGACGCTTATTTAAGAAGATACAGCAAAAATAAGATTTTCATATAAAAAATAAGATTTTCATATGAAAAATAGATTTTTAATGAAATATAGGTCGTCACAGATTTTTGTCCTTTTCTCGATTAGACGCTGTTTTAAGAAGATACAGCAAAAATAAGGTTTTCATATCAAAAAATAGATTTTTTATAAAAAATATAGGTCGTCACAGATTTTTGTCCTTTTCTCGATTAGACGCTGTTTTAAGAAGATACAGCAAAAATAAGATTTTCATATAAAAAATAGGTTTTTTATAAAAAAATATAGGTCGTCACAGATTTTTGTCCTTTTCTCGATTAGACGCTGTTTTAAGAAAATACAGCAAAAATAAGATTTTCATATCAAAAAATAGATTTTTTATGAAAAATATAGGTCGCCACAGATTTTTGTGCTTTTCTGGATTGGACGCTTATTTAAGAAGATACAGCAAAAATAAGATTTTCATATAAAAAATAATATTTTCATATGAAAAATAGATTTTTAATGAAATATAGGTCGTCACAGATTTTTGTCCTTTTCTCGATTAGACGCTGTTTTAAGAAAATACAGCAAAAAAAGGATTTTCATATCAAAAAATAGATTTTTTATGAAAAATATAGGTCGTCACAGATTTTTGTCCTTTTCTCGATTAGACGCTGTTTTAAGAAGATACAGCAAAAATAAGATTTTCATATCAAAAAATAGATTTTTTATGAAAAATATAGGTCGCCACAGATTTTTGTGCTTTTCTGGATTGGACGCTTATTTAAGAAGATACAGCAAAAATAAGATTTTCATATAAAAAATAAGATTTTCATAGATTTTTAATGAAATATATAAGCCACAGATTTTTGTCCTTTTTTAGACGTTGTTTTAAGAAGATACAGCAAAAATAAGATTTTCATATGAAAAATAGATTTTTAATGAAAAATATAGGTCGTCACAGATTTTTGTCCTTTTCTCGATTAGACGCTGTTTTAAGAAGATACAGCAAAAATAAGATTTTCATATAAAAAATAGGTTTTTTATAAAAAAATATAGGTCGTCACAGATTTTTGTCCTTTTCTCGATTAGACGCTTATTTAAGAAGATACAGCAAAAATAAGATTTTCATATCAAAAAATAGATTTTTTATGAAAAATATAGGTCGCCACAGATTTTTGTGCTTTTCTGGATTGGACGCTTATTTAAGAAGATACAGCAAAAATAAGATTTTCATATAAAAAATAAGATTTTCATATGAAAAATAGATTTTTAATGAAATATAGGTCGTCACAGATTTTTGTCCTTTTCTCGATTAGACGCTGTTTTAAGAAAATACAGCAAAAAAAGGATTTTCATATCAAAAAATAGATTTTTTATGAAAAATATAGGTCGTCACAGATTTTTGTCCTTTTCTCGATTAGACGCTGTTTTAAGAAGATACAGCAAAAATAAGATTTTCATATCAAAAAATAGATTTTTTATGAAAAATATAGGTCGTCACAGATTTTTGTGCTTTTCTGGATTCGACGCTTATTTAAGAAGATACAGCAAAAATAAGATTTTCATATAAAAAATAAGATTTTCATATGAAAAATAGATTTTTAATGAAATATAGGTCGTCACAGATTTTTGTCCTTTTCTCGATTAGACGCTGTTCTAAGAAGATACAGCAAAAATAAGGTTTTCATATCAAAAAATAGATTTTTTATAAAAAATATAGGTCGTCTCAGATTTTTGTCCTTTTCTCGATTAGACGCTGTTTTAAGAAGATACAGCAAAAATAAGATTTTCATAACAAAAAATAGATTTTTTATGAAAAATATAGGTCGCCACAGATTTTTGTGCTTTTCTGGATTGGACGCTTATTTAAGAAGATACAGCAAAAATAAGATTTTCATATAAAAAATAAGATTTTCATATGAAAAATAGATTTTTAATGAAATATAGGTCGTCACAGATTTTTGTCCTTTTCTCGATTAGACGCTGTTTTAAGAAAATACAGCAAAAAAAGGATTTTCATATCAAAAAATAGATTTTTTATGAAAAATATAGGTCGTCACAGATTTTTGTCCTTTTCTCGATTAGACGCTGTTTTAAGAAGATACAGCAAAAATAAGATTTTCATATCAAAAAATAGATTTTTTATGAAAAATATAGGTCGTCACAGATTTTTGTGCTTTTCTGGATTAGACGCTTATTTAAGAAGATACAGCAAAAATAAGATTTTCATATAAAAAATAAGATTTTCATATGAAAAATAGATTTTTAATGAAATATAGGTCGTCACAGATTTTTGTCCTTTTCTCGATTAGACGCTGTTTTAAGAAAATACAGCAAAAATAAGGTTTTCATATCAAAAAATAGATTTTTTATAAAAAATATAGGTCGTCACAGATTTTTGTCCTTTTCTCGATTAGACGCTGTTTTAAGAAAATACAGCAAAAATAAGGTTTTCATATCAAAAAATAGATTTTTTATAAAAAATATAGGTCGTCTCAGATTTTTGTCCTTTTCTCGATTAGACGCTGTTTTAAGAAGATACAGCAAAAATAAGATTTTCATAACAAAAAATAGATTTTTTATGAAAAATATAGGTCGCCACAGATTTTTGTGCTTTTCTGGATTGGACGCTTATTTAAGAAGATACAGCAAAAATAAGATTTGCATATAAAAAATAAGATTTTCATATGAAAAATAGATTTTTAATGAAATATAGGTCGTCACAGATTTTTGTCCTTTTCTCGATTAGACGCTGTTTTAAGAAAATACAGCAAAAAAAGGATTTTCATATCAAAAAATAGATTTTTTATGAAAAATATAGGTCGTCACAGATTTTTGTCCTTTTCTCGATTAGACGCTGTTTTAAGAAGATACAGCAAAAATAAGATTTTCATATCAAAAAATAGATTTTTTATGAAAAATATAGGTCGTCACAGATTTTTGTGCTTTTCTGGATTAGACGCTTATTTAAGAAGATACAGCAAAAATAAGATTTTCATATAAAAAATAAGATTTTCATATGAAAAATAGATTTTTAATGAAATATAGGTCGTCACAGATTTTTGTCCTTTTCTCGATTAGACGCTGTTTTAAGAAGATACAGCAAAAATAAGGTTTTCATATCAAAAAATAGATTTTTTATAAAAAATATAGGTCGTCACAGATTTTTGTCCTTTTCTCGATTAGACGCTGTTTTAAGAAGATACAGCAAAAATAAGATTTTCATATAAAAAATACGTTTTTTATAAAAAAATATAGGTCGCCACAGATTTTTGTGCTTTTCTGGATTGGACGCTTATTTAAGAAGATACAGCAAAAATAAGATTTTCATATAAAAAATAAGATTTTCATATGAAAAATAGATTTTTAATGAAATATAGGTCGTCACAGATTTTTGTCCTTTTCTCGATTAGACGCTGTTTTAAGAAAATACAGCAAAAAAAGGATTTTCATATCAAAAAATAGATTTTTTATGAAAAATATAGGTCGTCACAGATTTTTGTCCTTTTCTCGATTAGACGCTGTTTTAAGAAGATACAGCAAAAATAAGATTTTCATATCAAAAAATAGATTTTTTATGAAAAATATAGGTCGTCACAGATTTTTGTGCTTTTCTGGATTAGACGCTTATTTAAGGAGATACAGCAAAAATAAGATTTTCATATAAAAAATAAGATTTTCATATGAAAAATAGATTTTTAATGAAATATAGGTCGTCACAGATTTTTGTCCTTTTCTCGATTAGACGCTGTTTTAAGAAGATACAGCAAAAATAAGGTTTTCATATCAAAAAATAGATTTTTTATAAAAAATATAGGTCGTCACAGATTTTTGTCCTTTTCTCGATTAGACGCTGTTTTAAGAAGATACAGCAAAAATAAGATTTTCATATAAAAAATAGGTTTTTTATAAAAAAATATAGGTCGTCACAGATTTTTGTCCTTTTCTCGATTAGACGCTGTTTTAAGAAAATACAGCAAAAATAAGATTTTCATATCAAAAAATAGATTTTTTATGAAAAATATAGGTCGCCACAGATTTTTGTGCTTTTCTGGATTGGACGCTTATTTAAGAAGATACAGCAAAAATAAGATTTTCATATAAAAAATAATATTTTCATATGAAAAATAGATTTTTAATGAAATATAGGTCGTCACAGATTTTTGTCCTTTTCTCGATTAGACGCTGTTTTAAGAAAATACAGCAAAAAAAGGATTTTCATATCAAAAAATAGATTTTTTATGAAAAATATAGGTCGTCACAGATTTTTGTCCTTTTCTCGATTAGACGCTGTTTTAAGAAGATACAGCAAAA
Organism: Phasia obesa; assembly: GCA_949628195.1. Classification (NCBI taxonomy): domain Eukaryota; kingdom Metazoa; phylum Arthropoda; class Insecta; order Diptera; family Tachinidae; genus Phasia; species Phasia obesa. The sequence continues at coordinate 17,907 of CATIVE010000378.1, forward strand.
ATAAGATTTTCATATCAAAAAATAGATTTTTTATGAAAAATATAGGTCGTCACAGATTTTTGTGCTTTTCTGGATTAGACGCTTATTTAAGAAGATACAGCAAAAATAAGATTTTCATATCAAAAAATAGATTTTTTATGAAAAATATAGGTCCTCACAGATTTTTGTCCTTTTCTCGATTAGACGCTTATTTAAGAAGATACGGCAAAAATAAGATTTTCATATAAAAAATAAGATTTTCATATGAAAAATAGATTTTTAATGAAAATATAGGTCGTCACAGATTTTTGTCCTTTTCTCGATTAGACGCTGTTTTAAGAAGATACAGCAAAAATAATATTTTCATATAAAAAAATAATTTTTTTATGAAAAATATAGGTCGTCACAGATTTTTGTCCTTTTCTCGATTAGACGCTTATTTAAGAAGATACGGCAAAAATAAGATTTTCATATAAAAAATAAGATTTTCATAGATTTTTAATGAAATATATAGGCCACAGATTTTTGTCCTTTTTTAGACGTTGTTTTAAGAAGATACAGCAAAAATAATATTTTCATATGAAAAATAGATTTTTAATGAAAAATATAGGTCGTCACAGATTTTTGTCCTTTTCTCGATTAGACGCTGTTTTAAGAAGATACAGCAAAAATAAGATTTTCATATAAAAAATAGGTTTTTTATAAAAAAATATAGGTCGTCACAGATTTTTGTCCTTTTCTCGATTAGACGCTTATTTAAGAAGATACAGCAAAAATAAGATTTTCATATAAAAAATAAGATTTTCATATGAAAAATAGATTTTTAATCAAAAAAATATAGGTCGTCACAGATTTTTGTCCTTTTCTCGATTAGACGCTGTTTTAAGAAAATACAGCAAAAATAAGATTTTCATATCAAAAAATAGATTTTTTATGAAAAATATAGGTCGCCACAGATTTTTGTGCTTTTCTGGATTGGACGCTTATTTAAGAAGATACAGCAAAAATAAGATTTTCATATAAAAAATAAGATTTTCATATGAAAAATAGATTTTTAATGAAATATAGGTCGTCACAGATTTTTGTCCTTTTCTCGATTAGACGCTGTTTTAAGAAAATACAGCAAAAAAAGGATTTTCATATCAAAAAATAGATTTTTTATGAAAAATATAGGTCGTCACAGATTTTTGTCCTTTTCTCGATTAGACGCTGTTTTAAGAAGATACAGCAAAAATAAGATTTTCATATCAAAAAATAGATTTTTTATGAAAAATACAGGTCGTCACAGATTTTTGTGCTTTTCTGGATTAGACGCTTATTTAAGAAGATACAACAAAAATAAGATTTTCATATAAAAAATAAGATTTTCATATGAAAAATAGATTTTTAATGAAATATAGGTCGTCACAGATTTTTGTCCTTTTCTCGATTAGACGCTGTTTTAAGAAAATACAGCAAAAAAAGGATTTTCATATCAAAAAATAGATTTTTTATGAAAAATATAGGTCGTCACAGATTTTTGTCCTTTTCTCGATTAGACGCTGTTTTAAGAAGATACAGCAAAAATAAGGTTTTCATATCAAAAAATAGATTTTTTATAAAAAATATAGGTCGTCACAGATTTTTGTCCTTTTCTCGATTAGACGCTGTTTTAAGAAGATACAGCAAAAATAAGATTTTCATATAAAAAATAGGTTTTTTATAAAAAAATATAGGTCGCCACAGATTTTTGTGCTTTTCTGGATTGGACGCTTATTTAAGAAGATACAACAAAAATAAGATTTTCATATAAAAAATAAGATTTTCATATGAAAAATAGATTTTTAATGAAATATAGGTCGTCACAGATTTTTGTCCTTTTCTCGATTAGACGCTGTTTTAAGAAAATACAGCAAAAATAAGGTTTTCATATCAAAAAATAGATTTTTTATAAAAAATATAGGTCGTCACAGATTTTTGTCCTTTTCTCGATTAGACGCTGTTTTAAGAAGATACAGCAAAAATAAGATTTTCATATAAAAAATAGGTTTTTTATAAAAAAATATAGGTCGCCACAGATTTTTGTGCCTTTCTGGATTGGACGCTTATTTAAGAAGATACAGCAAAAATAAGATTTTCATATAAAAAATAAGATTTTCATATGAAAATTAGATTTTTAATGAAAATATAGGTCGTCACAGATTTTTGTCCTTTTCTCGATTAGACGCTGTTTTAAGAAGATACAGCAAAAATAAGATTTTCATATAAAAAATAGGTTTTTTATAAAAAAATATAGGTCGTCACAGATTTTTGTCCTTTTCTCGATTAGACGCTTATTTAAGAAGATACAGCAAAAATAAGATTTACATATAAAAAATAGTTTTTTTTTATGAAAAAAAATAGGTCGTCACAGATTTTTGTCCTTTTCTCGATTAGACGCTTATTTAAGAAGATACAGCAAAAGTAAGATTTTCATATAAAAAATAAGATTTTCATATAAAAAAAATAGATTTTTTATGAAAAATATAGGTCGTCACAGATTTTTGTCCTTTTCTCGATTAGACGCTGTTTTAAGAAGATACAGCAAAAATAAGATTTTCATATAAAAAATAGGTTTTTTGTAAAAAAATATAGGTCGTCACAGATTTTTGTCCTTTTCTCGATTAGACGCTTATTTAAGAAGATACAGCAAAAATAAGATTTTCATATAAAAAATAAGATTTTCATATGAAAAATAGATTTTTAATGAAATATATAGGTCGTCACAGATTTTTGTCCTTTTCTCGATTAGACGCTGTTTTACGAAGATACAGCAAAAATAAGATTTTCATATAAAAAATAAGATTTTCATATGAAAAATAGATTTTTAATGAAATATATAGGTCGTCACAGATTTTTGTCCTTTTCTCGATTAGACGCTGTTTTAAGAAGATACAGCAAAAATAAGATTTTCATATCAAAAAATAGATTTTTTATGAAAAATATAGGTCGTCACAGATTTTTGTCCTTTTCTCGATTAGACGCTGTTTTAAGAAGATACATCAAAAATAAGATTTTTATATCAAAAAATAGATTTTTAAGGAAAAATATAGGTCGTCACAGATTTTTGTGCTTTTCTGGATTAGACGCTTATTTAAGAAGATACAGCAAAAATAAGATTTTCATATAAAAAATAAGATTTTCATATAAAAAAATAGATTTTTTATGAAAAATATAGGTCGTCACAGATTTTTGTCCTTTTCTCGATTAGACGCTGTTTTAAGAAGATACAGCAAAAATAAGATTTTCATATAAAAAATAGGTTTTTTGTAAAAAAATATAGGTCGTCACAGATTTTTGTCCTTTTCTCGATTAGACGCTTATTTAAGAAGATACAGCAAAAATAAGATTTTCATATAAAAAATAAGATTTTCATATGAAAAATAGATTTTTAATGAAATATATAGGTCGTCACAGATTTTTGTCCTTTTCTCGATTAGACGCTGTTTTACGAAGATACAGCAAAAATAAGATTTTCATATAAAAAATAAGATTTTCATATCAAAAAATAGATTTTTTATGAAAAATACAGGTCGTCACAGATTTTTGTGCTTTTCTGGATTGGACGCTTATTTAAGAAGATACAGCAAAACTAAGATTTTCATATAAAAAATAAGATTTTCATATGAAAAATAGATTTTTAATGAAATATAGGTCGTCACAGATTTTTGTCCTTTTCTCGATTAGACGCTGTTTTAAGAAGATACAGCAAAAATAAGATTTTCATATAAAAAAATAGATTTTTTATGAAAAATATAGGTCGTCACAGATTTTTGTCCTTTTCTCGATTAGACGCTGTTTTAAGAAGATACGGCAAAAATAAGATTTTCATATAAAAAATAAGATTTTCATATAAAAAAAATAGATTTTTTATGAAAATATAGGTCGTCACAGATTTTTGTCCTTTTCTCGATTAGACGCTTATTTAAGAAGATACAGCAAAAATAAGATTTTCATATAAAAAATAAGATTTTCATATGAAAAATAGATTTTTAATGAAATATATAGGTCGTCACAGATTTTTGTCCTTTTCTCGATTAGACGCTGTTTTAAGAAGATACAGCAAAAATAAGATTTTCATATCAAAAAATAGATTTTTTATGAAAAATATAGGTCGTCACAGATTTTTGTCCTTTTCTCGATTAGACGCTGTTTTAAGAAGATACATCAAAAATAAGATTTTTATATCAAAAAATAGATTTTTAAGGAAAAATATAGGTCGTCACAGATTTTTGTGCTTTTCTGGATTAGACGCTTATTTAAGAAGATACAGCAAAAATAAGATTTTCATATAAAAAATAAGATTTTCATATGAAAAATAGATTTTTAATGAAATATAGGTCGTCACAGATGGTTGTCCTTTTCTCGATTAGACGCTTATTTAAGAAGATACAGCAAAAGTAAGATTTTCATATAAAAAAAAGGTTTTTTATAAAAAAATATAGGTCGTCACAGATTTTTGTCCTTTTCTCGATTAGACGCTTATTTAAGAAGATACAGCAAAAATAAGATTTTCATATAAAAAATAAGATTTTCATATGAAAAATAGATTTTTAATGAAATATATAGGTCGTCACAGATTTTTGTCCTTTTCTCGATTAGACGCTGTTTTAAGAAGATACAGCAAAAATAAGATTTTCATATCAAAAAATAGATTTTTTATGAAAAATATAGGTCGTCACAGATTTTTGTCCTTTTTTCGATTAGACGCTATTTTAAGAAGATACAGCAAAAATAAGATTTTCATATAAAAAATAGGTTTTTTATAAAAAAATATAGGTCGTCAGAGATTTTTGTCCTTTTCTCGATTAGACGCCTATTTAAGAAGATACAGCAAAAATAAGATTTTCATATAAAAAATAAGATTTTCATATAAAAAAAAAATAGATTTTTTATGAAAAATATAGGTCGTTACAGATTTTTGTCCTTTTCTCGATTAGACGCTTATTACAGCAAAAAAAAGATTTTTATATAAAATAGATTTTTTATGAAAAATATAGGTCGTCACAGATT
>CATIVE010000379.1:0-13102 GCA_949628195.1 Phasia obesa
AAAAATGAAGTTATAATTTTAAGGCTTTAGTTCAATTTTATAAAGAGATAAAGAAGAATAAACATCAGATACTACCAAAATGCGATGCATCTTCTGAATCGCTACATTTGTCTTCATCATTATTTGTTTCTATCTACAAGGTATGTAGTTTCAATTCCTAACATTTTCCCCCATATTTATAAAAAACTAGCGGGCCCGTTGCCTGCTTCGCACGGCAAAACAAAATAAGAAAAGAAACACACTTGTTTTTAATAAAGTTGGTATTGTTCCCTGTTATTCAACTTTTAATTCTAGTTTCTTACAATCTTAGACTATGTATTACTTAAACTATCTTAGAGATCTTTCGTAGACAACATTTTTGGTTTTGCCATGAGTTGTTGTGTAGATAAAGAGAACTGAAGGCTTGCCAACACGTGAGCACGAAACATATAACTGGCCGTGTGAAAAGCAAGGATATTCTAAATCAATTCCAACGATTGCCCTTGCGCTTTATCGACCAAAATGTATTCAATACTAATGAATGCTGTATGCGGTACACTTCATATAAACCATATATGGGTCACTGCCTACGTAGTGTATAAGTTTGGTTGAAATCGCACGACGAGTTTATGATTAGTTCGGCGACGTACATATACGGACTTTTTTTTTTTTTTAAATAAAAGTCTTTATTTACAAGTTTAAAATATAAAAGGTACAGAGGTATGAGATTTTACTATAAGTACTACAACAATAAGAGTCTTATAATTAAATTTACAAAACTAATAACAATAAATATACAGCCTTAAGGAAAATAGCTCACAAAAACCTTTTTGATCTCTATGGAAGTTATAAAGAAATTTGTTTGGATAATCACTAATACATTCATTCTTAACGAACGAATCTTTGTGATTACCTTGTAAATTCCTTATTGATTCAAAGTTTGACAGTCTGCATTTTTCATTAAATGTCAGTGTCAGTTCTCTAGTGAAATCGTTTATCATCTTGTGTCCAAAGTTACTGTGAAGTAAATTTGTCGGATACCTACGAGGAAGATTATGAATTATTTTCAAATTCTTGTTTTGTATAATCTGAAGCTTTTTGGTATGAGTTTTCGTAGTTTTATGAAACCATACTTGACAGCTGTAACTCATAATTGGTAGAATGCACATTTTATATAACAATATTTTGTTTTTCATATTCAATTTAGATCTTCTCTTGAGTATGGGAAACAATGCCCGACCACACTTTATAGCTTTTTCACAAATTTGGTTGACATGTTGCTTAAATGTTAGTTTTTTATCCATTATAATGCCCAAATACTTGATTTCTGACTTTATAGGTTTAACATTCCCACGGCACAACATAGATTGAGAAGGTATGCGTTTTGGCGACTTATTATATGGAAAAATAATGACCTGTGTTTTATCATCATTGACCTTTATTTTCCATTTATTAAAATATTTTTGGCTTGAATTTAAGCTCTCTTGCATTTTCCTAACTAATGAATTAGATACCTTACCGCTGCAAATGAAAGCACTATCGTCTGCATAAAATGCTGCTTCCTGATCCCTGCGTAGAGTGATATCTGACGTGTATAACGAATAAAGCGTAGGTGACAAAACGGAACCTTGCGGTAGACCTGCGAGTATGTGTTTTTCATCTGATGAGATGCGCTCCACGACAACGACAAATGAACGTTGGTCTAAAAAGCTTTGTATGATTTTTTGTAAATATAAAGGAAAACTAAAAGAGTTAAGTTTATACAATAGGCCATTATGCCATACTGTATCGAAAGCCTTTTCAATGTCAAGAAATATAATACCTGTACTTCTACGATTTCTTTTATTATTCTCAATAATATTAACCACTCGTTTGATTTGATGTACCGTAGAGTGCTCTCTTCGGAATCCAAACTGCTGCTGATGTATAATGTTATTCTGTTCTGAGAACTCTACGATTCTTTTGTGGATTATTTTTTCAAAGACTTTATCCAACAAGCTCGAAATGCTTATTGGCCTATAGCTGGAAGGCAATTTTGGATCTTTTCCAGTTTTGAAAATAGGTATAACCCTGGTCTTTTTAAATATCATGGGGAAATGACCCTTTCTCAAGCAGTAATTAAATAGTTTGCTCAAAGTTTCAAAAAAGTAATCGGGCATATTTTTTTAAAATAATGCTGTTAATTCCGTCTAAACCTGGGGCTTTGTTATTTTTTAAAGAAAAAACAAATGTCTTTAGCTCTACTGCATCTGTGAATTCAAAATTGTCACTGTCAGCGAGATTTACATTGTTAAGTTCCTGCACATAATTTAGAACCACATTATCTAAAGGTGATGAATTGTTGTTGGTGATATTATTGTTGCATCTAAAAACTTCCGCAATGGCATTTGCTTTTGCTTCACCGGTACTTAAAACTTCCCCATTAATATTTAGATCGGGAATTGCAGAATTTCTACCTTTTAAAGCTTTTGTTAGTTTCCAAAACTTTTTAGAGCCGGAAGGCAGTTTGGAAATGAATTTAGCCCACGCTTCATTTCTATCCCTTTTCAAATGAAAATCAATTAAGTGATTCAACTGTTTTAAAATGCTGATTAGTTGAGTTCTGTAACTAGGATCTCTACATCTTTTAAGTTTACTGTTATACTTGTTCCTCTGAGTAATCAGCATTTTAGACGTATTTGAAATTTCCCTCTGCCAAGGATTTTTCTGGCCAATTGGAATCTTGGAAAAAGCTTCTTTAACTATACTAACTAATTTATTTAATGGCGAATCTAGGTTTATATTGTTAAGCTCTATTTGTCCGGTATGATTCTTAATTTCATTCTCGACCCAGTATTTAATTGCTGGCCAATCAGCCTGATTATACAACAGAACTGTAACAAAGTGATTTTGTGGTGTTCCAAAAATGTAACAAGATATTGGGGTGTGATCAGACTGTAAAATATTTGGATGTGACTGTAACTGCGAAAATGAAATGTTAGAGTTAGTAAGTAAAATATCAACCGTGGATGGTTGGACTGGAATTATATTTTGGCCGAATCTAGTATGTGTATCCGGATGATATACATAATAACTTGAACTTAAGTGATGTCTGTACAGTTCTTTGCCAGCTGAATTGTTTGAAATACAATTCCAACTCACATGTTGTGCATTCAAATCACCAAAAATAAAATATTCACTAAACGAATTGGTAAGAAGTTCTAAGTCAGTTTTAAAATTAGAAGTGTAAACTGGATTATAAGCAGAGATAAAACTTACAGGACGTCCGCTTATTTTAACTTCCACAGAGATATTTTCTATGGTTATTGTTTTAATCTTTGGTAACAACTTATCTATGTAATTTTTAACCGCTATAAGCACACCCCCACCATGTGTTTGACGGTCTTCGCTATATATTTTGTAACCTCCAAATTTTAACCTATGATACGGCTTCAGGAACGTTTCGTGAAGAAGTAGAATATCAATATTTTTCTCATGGAGAACTTTTTCGAGCTGTGCAGCTGCTGACTCAGTTGTTATGCCTTGAGCATTCCAGTGCATAACGTATACATTTTGACTACCCATGATTTTATATAGCATGCTTGAGCATCATGCCAAGCACTCTTAATTTGTCAAATTTATTTCGACATTTTTCTAGTGCATCCACAGCACTAAAGAAGATTTCTAACAATCTCTCGTTAGATAAGTCATCATCGTTGTTGCTGTCGCGGGGTCTGTTTTTCGAAACCTCAGAGTACAAACTTTTCCTTTGGAAGGTGTGCTCTCGTGAATCAGTTGGTTGACTCTGACTTGACAGGTGTGGGAACTCAGTCTCATCATACACATGATTAATTCTCGACTTGTTGAAATTAGGTCTAGACTTAGAAGTTAATCGTAGGCGCATTTCTAAATAATCTTTACGGCAAGGGCATTTAGGATCGTCGGACCTGTGATTCGAGTTTCTTAAGTTCTTTTGGCTACAGTTGTGGCATTTATAAACAACATTACTCCCTTGATTGCTTTGGCCAATACACACTCAGTCTGGTCGTGATTGCCACGACGATAACTCTATTGCAGTTTTTAGCTCCATGTCCGTACATAGAGCACTTCGTACATTGCGTAGGACCTTTATTCCCTTTAAGAGGTCTTCTCCAGTAAACTGCAATATTGCAAAAGTACTTTATTTTCATAATATCATTTTTTGACACTTCTTGTTTGTTAAACTCAATCAAGTATATAGCGTCATCAGCTGTAGTCCTTTTGGTTAAGATTTCTTTGACACTTACTGGGTTTATGTTGTGCATTTTAACCAATTCCTCCTTTAAAAGCTTTGCGTCTGTTCTTGGCAAACCAAATAACACTAACTTAAAGTGCTTTACGTCCTTAACTTCGTGTGTATAAAAACTGTACTTCAGTTCACTCAGCTTTTTTAACGCAGCTTCATACAGGACCATTGTATTGCATGTAACCTTAGTTCCAATTGTCATTCTCTTGAAGAAGTACTCCTCACCAAGTATTTCCCAAACTTTTGAGAAACTGTGACACGAGTCTACCACTATTGGTGGAACCCTTTCTTTGACTGCTCTTGTCTCTTCTTCTTCTTCTTCATTTGCTAGCAAATGAAACCTGTTACTAGGGCCAGGATCAATCCTTCTCGTCTTTAATTTGGGACTATTCCCAAAGTAATCTCGCTTCTGGCTAGCCGTATTGGAAGCGATTTAAAGGAAAAATTAAATTTTCAAGAAAAATCACACACGAGCAAAAAATAACACGTTGTTTACAACTCCAGGCAATGTTGCCAGATGACATATACGGACTTATTTTTATATATATAGAATAAAATATATGTATTTGAAATCTATTTTAGAGAAAATTTTTCATACAAAACTTGTTCTAAAATACATTTCAAATAGATTTATTTTTTTTTATAAATATGGGGGTTGCTATTTAAACAACTTTGAAAAATGTAGTTTTCCAACTGAACTGTCAAAAACCTAAGTTTTTCCCACCAAACCAAATGTTCCGATTTAGTAACGACTGGTCGACAAAATCTTCTGATTTTGGAATCGACATCGTAACTTGTTTTACAAACGGATTGACATGACTTCGCAACGATATCTACGTACGAAATCGCATCGCGTAGATACGATTTAATCAACAACAGACATTTATTCAAAATTTCTCTCAAGATAAAGAAGAACCACTGCAAACATGTGAATTTTCTACAACAAACCATATAGCTCAAAACAAAACTCTTATCACAAACAATGATTTTGTGACGATTAAGGGTAATAGCGCCTTTGATGACCAAATTTTTAGTGATGACACCTTATCAGACTGTATCTTTCCTTCATATTTCAACACTGATAAAAACTTAACTTGCTTACTATTGATGATATAAACGATAGTTTGGGATTAAGCACCCCATCTAGATCTAATATGGAGGCTAATATTTCTTCAACATCTGAATTATACAAAAAATTTCCAGAGATGAACGTTATAATAACACCTAAAACTTAAAAAACAAGAATCAAAACTAATAGCAAAAATAATGTACAAACTTAAGTTCAATATTCATATAACGAAATATGAATATTGAACTTAACATTCTACAGTGGAACATACAAGGATTTATTAATCACAAATACGCACTTGAGACACATATCATTAGCAAAAACCGACATTTATTGCATATTCCTGGGTATAAGATTTATCACCACAATAAGGATTATTTGTACTCAAAGGCTGGTATTGCTTTGTTAGTTAAAAACAACATCAATGTGACGCAACATATCTCATCTACCGGTGATCTTCTCTTTCAAAAAATAATAATCAAATGCAATACAGGGGGCTTACTGCGTATTTCGATTCAAAAGGAAAATTGTTCGAAACACAATGTAAAAGACATACAAATTCGAATGATTTTTCTTTCGAATCGAAATACGCAGTAACCCCCCAGAAGTCCATATCACCAATATATATAAAGAATGCGATATAAGATTATCTGCTTCTATGGTTGACAACATCTTGGGTGACCTAAATTCACAGAATGTTCTATGGGGTTCAACAAATAATACTAAATGCGGAAAGATTTGGGAAGATTTCGCCAATGACAAGGAAGTAGTGATTTTGAACAACGGATCACCAACTCTCTTAAATACCAGAAATACCTTTACCTGTGTTGACGTTACAATGGCAAGTGTTGATTTGGCACCTTCTCTAATGTCGAGTTGTTTGGATATGCCTGAAGTTGGAGACCATTTCCCTATAAAGATTACAAACAACTCAGAAAACATTAGGAAACTTTTTTCTCCACTATTTTATGACACCAAAGCAAATTGGTCTTTGATCTTTGCTCAGAAAGTTTCTCATGTGTGTGAAATGTTTCCAATGTCGTCCAATATGAATAAAGAAGCGGCTCAAATTAAATGTATCATTAGAAAATCTGCTAATGTAAGCATTCAACTAAGCAGAAGACCCAAAGACAAAAATAATCCTAAATAAACAAATATAATGAAGTTTGCCTAAATCTAAAAAATTTTGATATGGTCCTCCAAAACTGGGCAAAATATAGAGGTGCTATTATACCAGTGGAAAAGGCGGAAATTATTCATATTTGCAGGAAACGAGAGTGCGTTGTCAATAAAATTAATATCAGAGGCATTGATTACTGACCAAATCAGAGTGTTGGGCATATTATTTACTAGGAATTTACTGTGGAACACTCATGTGAAATATCTTTCATCAAAGCTGAGCAAAATAAACAACCTTCTAAAACTAATATGCTTACGTAATAAAGTGTAATAATATGACTATTATTATTTTGTCAAAACACAGTCCACTGAATTATTGATGTTAACCTACTAATGTTATAATGTTATAATATGTTATAATAGTTATTAATTATGCGCTAAATTAGCGACATAGAGATAGAAGTTTAAGTTGTCAACATTGGTAACAGTTGTTAGAGCCCTTGCTTGTAAAAGATATACACGTGTGAAGCTTAAAGAAGTATAATTAATAAAACACCAAATAAGTATTAAATATTTAAATAATAAAAGAAGTATTTTATTTAATATCGCTAACGAACGATTGTTACATGGTGTCAGAAGTGGGATACCCAACGACTTCTTTTAATAGAAACTTCACATATTTGCTTGTCATGTGTTTAAGGTGTCTTAAAATTCAAAATGGCGGTAAGTGGCAAAGCTAAAGAACCCGAATCAACGAAAATTGCCAATTTTCTGTGGTTAATCGGCACAAGTGGTGCCAATATATATAACACCTTGTTTCCAAATGTTGGTACAGAAAAATCATTGCTTGGTACTAATATGGAAGGAGATACTGTGGTACAACGTTCACTTAGTGAGGTATTAGAAAAATTTTACCAACATTGCCTACTCCAAAGAAATGTGGCTATTTAATCATTCAAATTTAACATGAAAAACGAACGCCAGTCGTTTGCGGAATTTGAAACGGAACTCCGTACGCAGATTCGTTTTTGTGATTTCAATTGCAGCTTAAATTATTAGACGCGCGTGATGAAACGTTGGAACGAGTCATCGAAGTTTGTAAAACTTTTGAAGCGGCTAATGTAAACAAAGGCATACTAGACGCAAAGCATCCTATGATTAATGCCATAAAAGAGGTCGACAAGACTAATGGCAGCAGTCAAATGTTTTTGTTTCAATTGTGGAGGGCCATGGAAAGTTGAGCACCAAAAGGAGTGCAAGCAAAGGAAGCCATATGTCGTGGATGTTCAAAAAAGAGACACTTTCAGAGAATGTGTCGTAAGCCGAAGGAAAAAAAGGGAACTGATAATGACAACAGCAATAAGCAGAAAGTGTCAGGTATAAATTGGAGTAACTTAGAAGGTAATATGTATGGTAGTATAATCCCATTAAGTAGTTTATTAAATTCTAAACATATCCTTAGATTAAACTCGACTCCCTCAAATATGCGTTGGACAAAGAAATATGGAGTAGGAAAAGAAATTATAACTTTTAAATTGGATACAGGGGCGGACGTCAATTGTATACCACTTAAAGTAGTTAAAGAATTAGATGTAAAATTGAACAATCAAGAAAATAATTATCCTATTTTTAATTACAATGAAAATAAAATTAATATTTTGGGTACTTGCACACTTATAGCCCGTTCAGGCTGCCACGAAATTAAGTCATTTTGTGATTTCGGCCGAAATCAAGTTGAAATTACGTAGTTTCGCATACAATTTTTTTGAAATTTCGATAGAAATTTGTAGAAAAAGCTAATTTTTTTGCAACCATGACCAATTTTTTTTACAACCTAGAAAGTCCGTTTTGTTTGAAAAAAATTTAAAAGCCGAATGAAATAATGGAAATGTACATAATTGTACATTAATTTTGTTGTAGTGTTGTTTTTAATATTCGTGTATATTTTAAATCAATTTAAAAGTGTTGTGCGAAAGCTTTTTGCAAAAGAATTTAATTATACAAATGCAACTAAGCGTGATCAGCGGTTTGCGAAATTAACTCAAATGTCAAAAAGCCCAGTGTGAACACTTTAGATTTCGTTCGTAATTTCAGCTCGAAATTACTTAATTTCGTGGCAGCCTAAATGGGCTATTAAATGCATGGATTTGATGTCAGGGGTAGAAAAATTTATAGAATTTGTAGCAGAAGATGACAAATGTGAACCGATACTGGGGTTGGAAACTTGTGAAAATTTAAAATTAATTAAGAGGCTGTTGCTAGGAATTGAAGTCTTCATTCGTGGAAAGAAACAAAGATATTTTTCATGGTATTGGCCAATTTCCTAAAACTTTCTCAATCGTCTTAAAGGATAATTCCAAACCAGTACTTCATTACAGAAAGCGTATACCGAATTCATTGTTAGGCAAATTGAAATCGGAATTGGAGGGTCAGGTGATGGATGGAATAATATCAGTGGTTGATTATCCTACTGACTGTGTAAACAACTTACAATTAGTAGAGAAGCCAAATGGTGGTCTTCAGATTTGTTTAGATCCAAAAGCACTTAATAATTGCATGAAACGCTAGCAGTTTTTAATTCCTACAATAGACAATTTAATAGCAGGCCTGGCGGGCAAACAAATTTTTTCAGTTCTTGATTTAAAGAGTGGATTTTGGCACATGGCCCTCGATAAAAAAGTTCGGACTTGACAACATTTCTGAATCCTTTTGGAAGATTTAAATTTAATCGTGTGTCTTTTGGACTCAATTGCGCACCTGAAATGTTCCAACAGGAGATGATAAGAGTTTTTGGGGATATACCAGTTGTGTTAGTCTATTTTGATGACGCAGCTATGTATATGCGGGGACAATGAAAAAAAAACAAGATGGTATAATGAATTTGGTAATGGAAAGGGCCTGTCTAAATAATATTAAATTTAACCCGGATAAAATACAATACCGTCAACGAGATTTTTAATATATATTTGGTGCAATAATAGGAATGAAAAAACCGGAAAATAAATCAGACGTTTTAAGATTCTTGGGTCTTCTTCTCGGGCGATTTATTCCAAACCTATCAAAACAGTCAGTGGAATTACGTACCTTAACTCGGAACGATAAATGAAGATGAATTTATAAATCTTCTTCACATAGTTCCGTCAGAGCCAGTGCTGGCTATTTATGATCCCAATTTACCTGTCATCGTGCAGACTGATGCATTCAAGGATGATTTGGGATGTTCAGAGTGGACGTCCTGTCTTGTTCGCCTCTCGTACACTCAGTAAGAGTGAACAAAAGTGGGCGCAAATTGAGAAAGAACTTTTGGCCATCGTCTTTGCTTGCCAAATGTCTCATTTCTTTCTTTATGGTCGGGAGTTTACTGTTGAAAGCGATCACAAGCCCTTAGAAACGTTAATTAAGCGCGATATCGATAATGTAACAATGCGACTTCAGCGCATGTTCATGTTTCTCTTGAAATATCCACAAACGACTATTGTATTTAAACCGGGTAAAGAAATGTTAGTAGCTAACTGTTTGTCAAGAGCACAATTGTCTGAGGTTAGGTAATTTAATGAATTAGCAGGGGTCATTCACTCGGTTACTAAAAGTGTTTGTGTCAATGAGCAAAATTATAATTTTTATGTTGAAAAGGGTTGACCGAAATTTTGAAAATTGAACGAATTGAGTCAAAGGTTTTATAAACTCAAGTCGGAATTAAATGTTGAAAACGACAACGCAAATGCAACATAAACTAGCGGCTTGGCTACTTTCATCCCATCTGGGGATAGAAAAAACACTTGCACGTGCAAAACAACTCTATTATTGGCCAGGAATGAATAAGGAAATCAAAGAGCTTATTGCTTCGTGCAAAACTTGTGAAAAATTTAAAAGACACAATCAGAAGGAGCCGCTTGTTCAGGAAGAAATTCCACAATACCCATTCCATTTAGTAGCAATGGATCTGTTTGAGTATGCTGGCCGTGATTATGTTGCACTTATCGATGCATATTCCAATTACACATTTTCTGTTAGAATACGAAACAAGACTTCAAGGCATATTATCAGTACAAGTTGTGAAATTTTGTATCCTGTTCTACAATTATCAAATGTGATAATAGCGATTTTAACTTTGCTGAATTTTCACGATTTTCAGAAGAATATAATATCCAATTCTGATTTTCAAGCCCGAGATATCCGCAGACTAATGGGCTAGCTGAAAAAGATGTAGCGATAGCTAAAAACATCCTTAAACGTTGATTTGTATATTTATTTTTGGCCAATTTTATTTTGTTACCTTAGGATTCTGTTCAATAAAACATTTCAGCTGGTAAGGCCTAACTTATTTCATGTCAATAAAAATACAGTTTTTTTTTACATGTTTCTCCCAACGTTTCGTGAATTTTTTGTTCACTTCTTCAGGAGATTTGTCTATTTAATAAAATTTAGAAAAAACATCAACAGTGTATTAGAACTAAATAACAATCTATTAAATAATTTCTTTTTGATTTACAATTAGATGTATTTAAAAACAAAATTAGTTAATTCTATAATTGCATTATTAAACCAATTATTATAAATAAACAAAATATTTTATAAATTACTACTGTTTTTAATTATGACACTGTAAATGGCGCTTAGGTTGTCTGTGTCTTCCTTTTTGTTCATCGTTATGTTTATTTTCTGTTGTATTCTTAAGCTTTCTGTTGTATATCGTTTTCTCTCATTGTTCTCTTTATTTAATATTTTAATGTTGTCAAAATCAGGTGTATGTTTTGTTTGTATTATATGTTGAGCTAATGCCATACTTTCTTTGTTTTTATTTATGTCTGCTTTGTGCTCACACATTCTTGTTATTAAATTTCTTTTGGTTCTCCCAATGTAAACAAGATTACAGCTGTTGTCATTGTGTTACGGTCCACGTTTAGTCGCCTGACGAGCTTCTCGGCCTGCTCATTAAACCCCAGGAGGTCCCAACCCTTCTCGTCAGGTTCGCGACTGCAACACAAAACAAAAAGGTATTCACAACAAAAAAAAAACGAACTTCTAACAAAACACACACCACACACACGAATATTGAGACGGATGTTGGTCTCATATCTAGCCCTCCCAACCTTGTCATGGTAGAATTCCAAAATCACTTTTTAATCCATGACCCAAACGCCACTCGACCGTTCCTTCCACTTACCTATCTATTATTGTCCCAACTATACGTTATTAAGCCTTCATATTATTTTTCTTTTTCTTTCTTTAATACACAAACATTATTAGTTTTATTTAAACAAACAAAAACGAATTTTAAATTACATAGACTACTTTGATAACTTATAATTAAATATTAACAAAACTTATTTTTTTTATTCTAATTCCTAATTCTTTTACAATAATTTTGCCCTACACTGTTATATATATAAATATATCTCACGATTAAATTAACTCTTCTTCTTTCTTGCAAAAATCAGCTTTTAGCATTCAAATTTCAAAATTTTCCTCTAATAAGGATAAACGAACTATATTATAATTTTCCTACACCTGAAGGAGCTCCCTAAGCATGTAATTTTATTTAAAAACCAATTTCTATTTTTTTATACTCTCACACGTCTAATTTGAATACTAAGCAGAATATCTAATTTTTTTAACGTTATTATATTTTTTTTACACTCGCGAAGATATATGTAGATATATTTACAAATCAAAACCTAACTTTTCTGTTTAATTTTAAACTTAACACTAAACATAAAACACTGTCGAATTCACACAAATTTTCACAATAACACAATACTACACTACACTTAATTAAAAATTTTGTTTTTATATGTTTTTTTTTTAAATTTTTTTTAATTTCAGTTTTTTCTCCTTTCTTTTAGGTATTTTTCTTTCTTTTGAACCAACAGAGGGATTATTTAATTAGAAGTGAAAACGAAAATTGCTTTGTTATGCGAGTATGAGCCAAAAAAAACGCCTTAACTTTACTCTAACACGTAAAATTTACTTCTTTGTTTTCTTTTTATGTGGGTGAAAACTTTCAATCCTCAAGAATATTCGGGATTTAAAATTAAATAAAATTCGTTACCTGGCTATTTCTTCCTGGGGATGTGCCTTGAACAAAGTTTTGGAATCCCTCTCTGTATGGAGACAATAGCCAGCTAGAAGGAAGAAACACAACAAACACTCAGCACATTTCAATATCTTCCTATTTTTTTATACACTACTTTATTTTAATATTTTGTTTAAATAAACTTACGTTTTTTTATTTTTTTTTGTCGAAAGGCAAGAAAAACTATTATCTTTCTCTTGTGGAACTTTTAAGCTTATTCAACTTTCCACAAACCTTTGTCGCAATTATTTGTTTGTTCACTTC
The DNA here is from genome assembly GCA_949628195.1 of Phasia obesa. Lineage (NCBI taxonomy): Eukaryota > Metazoa > Arthropoda > Insecta > Diptera > Tachinidae > Phasia > Phasia obesa. Next base: position 12,772 of record CATIVE010000379.1, read on the forward strand.
ACTAATTTTCAAAACGTTCACCTCTGACTTATTTTTTGATTCTGGCTTAATTTCGTTCTTACTCCCTCTTAAATACCATCGGCAGTCTATGTTCTACCTAAAGAATTTCCCGCGATTAAAGAAAACACTAGAACGTTTTCTTTTTGAATATTATTTACTATGAGATACATATGTAAAAACTAATCTTCCCGCTCATCTTTATAAAAAAAACTACCTAGTGTATTATGTTCCCGCGGTAAAGTTTATTTATAACAACAAAATTATATTCAAAAGATATTTTTTTGTTTATATAAATAATTAATAAATGTTGGCGGTTTAACAGAGTATTTCT
>CATIVE010000380.1:0-22561 GCA_949628195.1 Phasia obesa
TAAAACCACTATATAATTTTGATGTATCATGACTACCTTTGTACAAAAATGGTAAAATTTTTAAATTCTATGGATAGATTTTTTTTTTAAATTTTTTTTTTTTAAATTGCAATTTTTTTGAGACGTTTCTTCAAATAATTAATGATAACTCAAAAACTACTAGTCCGATATTATTAAAATAAATTCAGAAAAATTAAGATTTGCATAGCCTTTAATTCGTCTATATATCGCGTTTCAATCGGATCAATAGTATCGGAGTTATAATAAAAAACTTAAGAAAAAAATATATTTTTTACGTAAAAATGGCAAAAATTTTCGTTTTAAAAAAATCATAAAAAATCGAAAACGGCAAAAAACTTCCAGATTCATTTTTTTATCGCATAGCGACATATAATAGCAACAAAATGAGATATCGACCATAAAAATCGATTGATTTTTTTCGAATTTATTCACATTTTAGTGAATTCGCTCATTTTCACAAAATTTTAGTTTTTTGCTTGATATACGCATTATAGCGGGTTTTCAAATGTGTGAAAAACATAAATTTTCCAATTTCAAGGGGTGCATGTCGGATTAATGTTAGATTTGATGAGAAACTTCCACCCACAAAATTTTAGTCGAATTCGACAACGTTAACACGTAGCGCATAGGCCCCAAATCTGAAAAAAAGCGTTTAAATCGAAAATAATTGACAAATTTTCAGTTTTTGCAAAATTAACGCTATTTATTTCCCCTTTTGCAAAAAAGTGGATCCTGGTCCTTAGGGCAAACACAATGAGATTTACAATAAGCTACATGTCTTTAAGTTTTCGAGTTATTACAATTTTCACTGGCCATTATATGTCCTTGAGAACTTGCCGAAGACAATTTACAAAAACATTTTACTTTTAAAATTTTTTATTTTTTTCTTTTTTAACAATAAAATATAAAATTTCGCTAAAATTGACTGATATCTTCCTATTACACAACGCAACAAAATAAAAAAATTAGATGCTTTTGAAACCACTATACAATATCCAGGTACTGCCAAAGTGTTTTGGATGAATGAGAAATGTATGGCAAAACAAGTACGCGAAATACTGTTTTGGGCAAAACACGTATTTCTGTGGGACACGTGTTACTGTGGAAATACAGTATTGAATGTAGAAAATTGTTTGGAACAGATCTTTATGGCATTTTTATGATTTTCAGAATTAAAAAAAGTAAGCAATAAAGGAAAAGTTTTTTAATTTTTACGATTTCAGTAGAAATCTGATAAACGATGAAATGCTCCTTTTCTGTTGGCTACCTGTCGCCCTTGCTTCATTTTGACAATTGCGGCGGCAAAGTAATAAACGTTCATAAATTTGCGTGCACGCCGAATTGGGTTTTTCCGCTGGCTACTTGTAAAGATTGATTTTTTGCATAGCATTCCTTAATGTTTTTTACGATTCTTGGGAATAGCTAAAAAATAGGACCACATTAAGGGTTGTTCGAAATTTTAGTATCATTATTTATAAGAGCTCCTTGAGCCATTTCTATTCATTCAACAAGTGTTTGCGGTAACAGAAGCATAATTTTCAATCAGCCATGAGCAAGAAAACTAGAACATTTTTATGTAAAAACAATCCGGACTCATTTTGTTATGTGTGCGGCCAATATATTAACGAAAAAAAAACGGAAATGCTTCTCAGCTTCATTTCAAAAGTCATATGAAGATTGCTTTAATATAAATCCGAAGAATTTTAACGAACATTGGACGCCGAGTACTATATGTACTTCATGTCGATTCAATTTAACTCTAAGCTCATCTAACAAAAAGTAAGTATAGGTTAATACATTTGGAATATTTTATAAAATTTTTAATTTTCTGTTATAAAAATTTTTCAGACCACACTGGGGAATTTCGAAGCCTATGCTATGGAGAGAAACAACGAATCATGAATCTGATTGCTATTTTTGTTTAACTACAAAAACCGGCTTTGGAAAACATTTGCGATGGTCTTACCCTACGAGGTCTGCTGATGGGTTTCAACTTGCAGTTCTACATTCACAGGAAATTATGGATGCACAAGATCAGGGACCAAGCTGTAGTCAAGTGCTTTCATCTTCACAAGGACACTCAACCTCAAGCATGTGTTCTCAATCAGGAAGTTCAGATCCAGAACTACCTATATCTGAAAATGACGAGTTCATCCCACACAAAAATATCTCACCGAGACCATGGAATCAAGACCAGCTAAATGATGTAATAAGAGAACTTGGATTGTCAAAAGCATCTTCGGAATTACTTGCATCCCGGATGAAGGAATCAAATCTCATAACGGAGGAAACTAAAGTTTCGTATTACCGTACCCGAGAAAAAGGCTTACTTCACTATTTTGCAGAAGAGGACGATTTTGTCTGCTGCACGGATATTCCTGGTTTGATGACTGCCATGGGCTTACATAGATATGATTCAAGCGAATGGCGTTTATTTATTGACTCATCAAAACGCAGCTTGCAGTGTGTCCTTTTGCACAATGGAAATAAATTTCACTCCTTGCCAATCGCACATTCAACCAAGGTAAAAGAAGAATACTCTGTAATTGCATTGGTCATGAAGAAGATAAAGTATAATGAACATAACTGGGTAATTTGTGTTGATATTAAGATGGTAAATTTCCTATTAGGTCAACAAAGTGGCTATACCAAATACCCTTGTTTTTTATGTTTATGGGACAGCAGAGCTAAGTCAGAACACTGGAAGAGAAAACAATGGCCTTATAGGGAAACACTGGACCCAGGTATGAGGAATGTTATAAATGTACCTCTGGTGCCCCGAGATCGCATCATATTACCCCCTCTTCACATTAAACTTGGTCTGATGAAACAATTTGTTAAAGCACTTAACAAAGATGGTGAATGTTTCCAGTATATTTCAAGGAAGTTTAAAAGTTTGAGTATGGAAAAGCTGAGAGCAGGAATATTTGACGGCCCACAAATTCGCAAATTGGTCAAAGATACCGATTTTCTCAGTTCAATGTCAGAAATTGAGAAAAATGCATGGGATTCGTTTGTATGGGTTATTCAACATTTCTTAGGAAATAACAAGGATGATGATTATGTTGCGCACGTTGAAGAGATGTTAACTCACTTCCAGAATCTTGGATGCAACATGAGCATCAAGTTACATTACCTTCACAGTCACTTAGATCGTTTTCCTGAAAATCTAGGAGACTTAAGTGAGGAACAGGGCGAACGATTTCACCAAGATATTCGGACAATGGAGGAAAGATACCAGGGTCGCTGGGATGCACACATGATGGCAGATTTTTGCTGGAGTATTCAGAGCAACACTTCGTTATTCAATAATAGAAAATGTCATAAAAGAAAATTCCAAAGTTTGTAGTTTATAATATTTATTTATTTATTTCCTTATTTTATATGTTGTAATAAATTTAAATAATAAAATATAAAATAAAAGAAAATACATGAATAAAACAATGAAATGCATTTTCGATCTATTCCATCGATTTGACTTAGTTACATTTTTTTGTCAATTGCCTTCGGCAAGTAACTTGAAAACTGTTTAACCGATTTAAAAGATATGTAGCTTATTGTAAATCTCATTGTGTTTGCCCTAAGGACCAGGATCCACTTTTTTGCAAAAGGGGAAATAAATAGCGTTAATTTTGCAAAAACTGAAAATTTGTCAATTATTTTCGATTTAAACGCTTTTTTTCAGATTTGGGGCCTATGCGCTACGTGTTAACGTTGTCGAATTCGACTAAAATTTTGTGGGTGGAAGTTTCTCATCAAATCTAACATTAATCCGACATGCACCCCTTGAAATTGGAAAATGTATGTTTTTCACACATTTGAAAACCCGCTATAATGCGTATATCAAGCAAAAAACTAAAATTTTGTGAAAATGAGCGAATTCACTAAAATGTGAATAAATTCGAAAAAAATCAATCGATTTTTATGGTCGATATCTCATTTTGTTGCTATTATATGTCGTTTTCGATTTTTTTGCCGTTTTCGATTTTTTATGATTTTTTTAAAACGAAAATTTTTGCCATTTTTACGTAAAAAATATATTTTTTTCTTAAGTTTTTTATTATAACTCCGATACTATTAATCCGATTGAAACGCGATATATAGACGAATTAAAGGCTATGCAAATCTTAATTTTTCTGAATTTATTTTAATAATATCGGACTAGTAGTTTTTGAGTTATCATTAATTATTTGAAGAAACGTCTCAAAAAAATTGCAATTTTAAAAAAATTTTTTTTAAAAAAAAATCTATCCATAGAATTTAAAAATTTTACCATTTTTGTACTAAGGTAGCCATGATACATCAAATGTATATAGTAGTTACTCGAGCATATTTTTGCTGTTGCCCTGTGTAATTAAAAAAAATTATCTCTTATATTTTTTCAGCTATACAGTTATAAAAGTGGGAAAATATCGTTTTTTTGCATATGCGCTTGAGGATTAAATATATTCTTATTCCGTGTTTGAAAAAACTAAGCTTCATAAAAAATTGTATCTTTATAATGATACATGATACATATTCGCATAACGACAAAATCACACTGGAAAAATAATTTGTTGCGAAATATTCTTTATTATTTGTTAACAATATTTTTAGTAACTTTGATTATTTATTTTATTTTCAAATAAAGTAAAAATCCAAATCATACTATTTATGAAATAATTCATATTTTGCATTAACAAAAAATCAAATCATGATATTTATGTTCAAACTTTTTCTGTATATTTTAGTAAAAAACACATTATTATTTTTCGTTTTTTAGTTTTGGCAACACTGTTTAGGATTAAGAATGTATATTTAAATAAAAGAAAATTAGTAAACTATTTGCTATTTAAAAATTTTAAAGTGTAACTATAACAAGTTGGTAAATAGTAGTACAAAGTCGTAATGGTCGAGTAAACGGACGGAACAGGGTGGTTAATTTTTGCAATTGTTGGTTCGAAACCCAACGGAAGAAATTTTTTTTTTATATTTTTTTCTTTTTTTTATAATTTTATATGTTCCTTAAAACATAAATGCTATTTGTTAATTTTTGCTTGCTTGGAATTTAACAATTCTTTTTTAATAAGTTATTTTTTTATTATTATGAGTGGTTAATATTTGAAGTTATTGGTTCAAAACCCAACGGGAACTAATTTGTTTTTTTTTAATAATATAGAAGTTCGCTTTATTATTAAAGTTTTTCATCCATAAATTATGTTATAAGCATATCTTTTCTCTTCAAAGAAGAAACGTTTAATTTGTGAGCTCGAGTTTAACACTGGGATGGATGGTGTAGCCCAGTTTCTAGTTTCAATTCGTAGATTTTTTCATTTATTTTTAGTTTTTTTTTCCTTTTTATAATTTCAAAAAAGAAAAAGTGAACTATTGAACGAACATTTTTATACCCTTTTGTAATTTCACAAGAAATAAAAAAAATGTTGTGCTGTGTTTCGAACCTAACATCATAAGTCATATAAAATAAAAAAAACACCATTTCACCACTTTAGCCAACCAACTACTTGCAGTTGGTAATGTGCTTGATCAATTTAACCACCTTATAACCTAATACTTTTTTTTAGTAAATAATCGCTCTATTTACATTGTTGCCATAACTTTTACATGTAAAATCAGCAATATACGACGATTATTTTTCGATATAATCTGCAATTTATTTTTAAAATCTTAAAAAAAAACTTTTAAATACAATTTTAATTTATTTTTCATCATTTTATTAACAAAATATATAAACGCAACAATTAATTTCAATGCGTTACTAATTAATCTATTTTAAAAGCATATAAAAGCATTGTCATATACTATTACATATATTCATAAAATATAAAATATATTTGAAATTTATTTTAGAGCAAATTTTTCATACAAAATTTGTTTTAAACTACATTTCAAATAAGTTTTTTTATTTAATTTGAATACATATGTACATAATACACAGAGATGTAAATAGTGATTGATGAAAATGGCCATAATCAGACTTTCCTAAGCTTGTCAAGAAAGAGACAATTTAGTACCAAATTTTTACGAACATCGGAAAAATAAACAAAGCAGAAACTTAAAATTATGAAAATTTTCCTTTGAAGCGTGTTCGTTGTTTAAAACTTTGTACTTTAAAAGTTAATTTGTACATTAAAATATTAATTAAACAACAAAGTATAATTAAAACAAACAATCAATACTTTTTGGTGGTGTGAAACAAGCTTGGGAAATATATTTAATGAAAGTTACGGACATTTACAATAATAAGAAAATAATTTATAAGAAAATAGCACAAAAGAAAACCAATGTTTACGAAATAACACAAAAGAAAACTAATCAATTTGAGAAAGAGAGGGATAGAATTCGTTTTTTGTCGTCCTTTTTATTCGCCGATACAATTACTTATAGAATAAATATAATTCTGCTCATATTTATCTGGATTAGCCAGCAACGTTAGAAATGTTGGCTAGTGATGGTCTTGATGGAAACAAGTACCTACTCACTGAAAAGAGTTGACGACTTAATCTTCTAACGACGATGGAATTGTTCATATGTGGAATTATATTGACGTCTGTAGGCTACTAAGTGGGCTAGCCAGCAGATATGATCGATATTGCATCCAGTAGCTGTCTTTTTCTTGCAGAAGTAACCTACTGTTTTGTTTTCGCGGGCAATATATAGCCAATACTGTTAGACGAATAAATGTATAAACATATTTCTGGTTAGCTCCTCCACAGCAGGTATATGTTTGAGGCATGTATAAAGCGAACTTAATACCAGTGAGTAACTCACACTTTATAACAATTATGTCGGAAATTTAATTTTTCAAAAGTTCGGAAACGGATTGCTTTTTGTCCGTCATAGTAACTGCTGCGTTTGTTTGCCTACAATATATTTTACAATTTATTTTAGTATTGGACTACATCTAGCATACCAATAAACAGATCATGTATTTGAAAATCTGCATATCCGAACCGTCATGCACAAAATTTACGCTTTCCTCTTATTTATACAGTTAAGTTTCCTTTTGTTATTCCTAATTTACATAATGTCATTTACTACGATTTCGTTCATTTGTAAGTAAATACAGGGTTGTTAAACTTATACAATTGCACATTTACAAATTGTATTTTCAATTGTTATAGTAAATCGTATAGAAATTATCAAGAATTTGTTTTTTTTGGAAAGTAATTTTAACATTGAAAAGAACAAATTATGTTTTCTACCAAAAACGCAGAAGAACTCGAACAAACCAACCAAAGTACCAAATCGTTTATAAATAAGAAAAACTTCAAATTTTGGTCCGACCAGACCAAAGTGGCATCCCTGGTGCACATATTAAAGGCAAAGTAATGGAAGTAACCAGATATATAGGACTTTAAAAAAATCTGCATTTTAGGCAAAAAATCAAAATATCTGCAGTTAGTCACTTTTTGAGGGGAAAATTTGCAATATCAAGATAAATCTACACTTCTGACAAAAATTCTATTTCCTGAGTAGTCTGATCAGTAGTGCAATTCCCTAACTTTTAAAAATATTTTTTACTTTCAAAAAATAAGTACAATGTGTCCAAAAAAAACTCAAAGATGAATAGAAAAGTAAATAAATTATTATTAAATTGTGTTACTAAAGTCTGTATGAAGTTATTATTACTTTTATATATTTAAATAAATAAGAAATAAAACAACTATTTGCGTGCTGTGTAGAAATTTAAATTGACAAAAATTTCAATAATTTAAAATTTGATATAAGTTGTATTAATTTATAGTAAACTAACTGACCCGGTCCGCGTTGCTGACGCTAAGCAAACATTAGTGTTGTATTACCACACGATTTAAATTGAGCTCTTAACGAAATTTACCGACTTTAAATAAAAATCCATGGAATACCTATTATAAAGTTTTTTTTTACAGAATAACTTACATATGCTGTAGATATGGACTCAATCAAAAAAGAAACGCATGTATTTAAGGCAAATTGGAAACTATATTTATTTATTACTTCATCTTAAGGCCAGCGGATAGACAATGTTTTTTGTTTTTTTTTTTGGTGTAAAAACGCATAAATATATTGGCGTGCCAACTCGGGAGCAAGCCACATACAACTGACCGTGTGAAAAATATGAAATTTCCAAAATTAAGCCAGCAATAGTCAATGATTGAATTGGAGCCAAAGGGAATTGGAGCCGCTTGAATTGGAATGGTAAATCGTTCTAAATCATCGGAATTCGTGGAATAAGTACGTCTTCGCCATTGAATCTGCTACCGATGATTGTTGCCTCGATTAAATTAGGTGAACAATTTTTGATGGTCAATCTGGTTCCGTTGCATAACTTTGGTCGTTTAAGTTGCGAATAAGAATTACCTGTGATCCAAACTTTAATGTTAGTACATGTGGTAGCATTCCGGGTGGTTCCAATGAATTCTTCATCAGTTACTGTGTCGATCGATTTGTATTTGATTAATTTGCCGGGCAGTTTCAATTGAATTTGCTCATTGAGCTTGTTGACATCATATTTTTGGTGCCAAAATTGGACGCTCGCACAGCCAATCCGGATTTTTGTAGGAGGTTTTTAGACTTCGGAATACCTTGTCGACAACGGCTTGAATATTAATTTGCATTTGACAATTGCAAAACACTTGTTATTTACTAAATTGATTTCACTTATAGGCTTTTAACTTATGAACAAATCAAATGCAGCCAGTGAGCAACTAAAAGCAAAGTTTGTTTGAATGAACCGTTATATTTTATCAGTGTTTGAAAAAAACGCAAAAATGTGCACAAATTGTAGGTATCTTAAATGCAAGAGTACACAAAGTTGTTTATTATCGATTGATTATATAATATTATTTTCAACTTATTGTACAAAGTTGCACTTTAGTAAGCGCGGAAAATCTTGTTATTGAATGATGTAAATATTTTGTAAATAAACCGAAAACTCGGATTTTTGAATGCAAATTTTGATATTGGATCATTATTAACATATTTATTTTGTAAATATCTTCGGAACTACATAACCGATTTAAGAGTTTGATATCTCGTTATGAAAAACATGAGAACGACTTTCAAAAAAATAAAATAATAATAAAAAAAATATATGTGTATGTCATTGGTGGTGCAATATGAAAATTCGATTTTCCCACGCCTCTGCGCCCTCAGACTTCACAGTGTCACCCGCCTGAATATTCTGAAGATTCCCTGAAAATTTCATCAAAATCGGCCTAGCCGTTACATACATACACACATCCTGTTTTGTATAGATAGATAGATAGATAGATAGATAGATAGATAGATATGTATGTACATATTATGTATGTTTATATTATTTTAGTATTTTAACTATTCGAGTATGAAAACCATTTAGAAAAATTTATTTTTCTAAATATTCAAAAGCCATTACAATGACAAATAAAATCATTCTTGTCGACATAATAAACAACTCAAAAATGACAGCCGTTCATTTAACGACAATAGACTGGTCTACAATAACAGCTGACTTCAAACAATAACGAGTATTGTTTTAAAGTGTCACTGCGTTGCAAAGTCGATAATTTTGTTGTTTAGTTTGTTTAACGATTCAATATTCGTTAAAACATGTTATTTTAACTTTTACCGTTTACAAGATTTAGTTCTAAAACTTTTTTGCTATAAAAATACAAATATTTTCTTCTTACTAACTTTTAACTTAAGATAACAAATAAACTATCAATAATTCAAAATTTCGCTTAAAGATGTAAGTTTTTCCAAAAACGTTTTTGCAATTTAAAGCTTTAGGGTCATATTCATAAAAAATATTTTTGTTTATAAAACGTTTATGGAACAAATTATTTTGAAAATTAGTTGTGCAAATTTTTTTTTCGTTTGGTAAACATACAATAACATACAATTTTAGTAATATATTGTAATTTAAAATAAACATAAGAGCATTTAAATGAAAAATCAAAATTTAAAATTTTACAAAATGATTATTAAAGTAACTTATCTTCACTTGTGTTAGAAAGTAAATAGGGGAAATTTATTGGTTGTTAGTGTTTTTTCTTAATTGAAAACCTAGAACTTTGAACGTAAAAATAAATGTTCCTCAGCGAAATGAGAAGAAATTTGAATCTTTTCTTTAAAGTTATATTTTGATTTTGTACTTAATTTTAAAATCAAGAAATAAGGAATTGTGAAATAGACAAAATGATATTTATAATAAATTTTAGTTGAATTTTTCTATTTAACATATTAAGAACTTGAATATTTTACCTTTCGTTTTATGTAATGATTGAATATAATATAATTTTGAAACTAGACACAATTCTCCAGAATGAACAGGAAAGTTACTTGAGGTAAAATAGTGTTTGATTTTTGCATTTTAATCAACAAACTTTGGCTGCATTCAAAATGACCCTATAAAAAATGCCTTAAAGTAAAAATGAAAAATATCCCTAAAATTCTTCATCCAAAATTGGGTAATATTTTATGTAAAAAGTAAATTTTTAACCGACTTCAAAAAAGAAGGAGGTTATCTATTCGTCTGAATGTTGCTTTTTTTATGTATGTAACCGCAGAACTCAGCCATTTCTGAACCGATTTTAAAATTTTATGCTTTATTTGAAAGGTCATGCTTCAAGGTTGGTCCCATTTTAAAAACAGTTCATTATATTAAAAATTAAAGGGTGTCCCCATACAACATTCATGTTTTTTACGTGTATTAAGAACCGTAAAGGGCAGCAAATTAAAATTTTAAAAAATTGCGTGCCGCTATAGCTCCCAACAGCAGAAATTAATAAAAAAATAAATTTAAAATTTAAAGGGTGTCCCCATAGGTGACATAATATGACCTATTTGGGTCTATCTTTTGAACCGTTATAGACTTAACCTTGAAAATTTGACAGAATGTCGACTACTATGACCGTTATAATAAAATGTATAAATACTCAAAATTTTAAATTAAAGGGTGCTCCAATAGTTCATTTAATTTGATGTATATGGCCATACTTTTGAATATTTGTACACAGACCGCTGAAATTTACAAAGAACCTGTAGTGCTAAGTCAGCTATAACAAAAAGTATAAAATTTTGAATTTGGAACTTAAAGGGTGTCCCAATAGTTAATGTAATTCTATGTATGTGGCCAAACTTTTGAACTGTTAGAGACAGACAGCTGAAATTTACAAGGAACCTGTATTGCAAAGCCCACTATAGCAAGTATACAATTTGAAGTTAGAAATTAAAGGGTGTCCCCATAAATTACGTAATTTGATCTATATGACCCTATCTTTTGAACCGTTAAACACAAACACTTGAAAATTAGGCAGAATGTCCACTACTTTCTCTGGTATGATAACAAATATAAATATTTGGAATTATAATGTAAAGGGTGTCCCAATAGTTCATGTAATTTGATATATATGGTTAAACTTTTTAACCGTTATAGACAGATAGTTGAAATTTACAAAGAATCTTTGTGACCAAGTCCTTTATAACAACAGGTCTTTAATTTAACATTGTAAATTAAAGGGTGTCCGAATAGGTGATGTTATTTGATCTGTGTGCCCCTATCTTTGAAACCGTTATAGACAGAGGCTTGAATGGTGTCCCCATACAAGACGGATGCTGGTGAAAATAACTTAACTTTTAAACAGTAATAGGGAGAGGCTTGACATTCAATAGTCTTTATTTTTTTCCCTCTAATTTTGGCGCATCTTTTATTTGGTTTAAATCTAATTCTTACAGATTACTTCTTACATTTGTAGTTTAGAATTGGTGCCCTTCTATCTGTTTTGAAGTCGGTTTTTTTTTTGCAAAAATTATTGTTTTTGTTTTTTTATCGTTTTTGGAGAATAATAATTTTTTTAGCGGTTTTTTCATAATGAAAAATTTCCCAAATGTGTAATAAGTTAGTTTCTGTATTTACTTTTCTGAAAAAATTGCTAAATTCAGAAAATAAATTTATGTCACATTTAAAATTGTACTAGTTTTGAGAAAAAGTAGAAGGTGTTTTTTTTCTATACTAAAATAAAAAACACAACAAAAAAAATTGTGTATAATTACGTATATATTTCCATTGTTTCATTTAGGTTTTAAATTTTTTCTAAGAAAAGCGAACTATCAAGGTTGTAAATGTGTTCACGGTTGAAAATAAATTAGGTTTTTGAACAAAAACAGCCTTGTCTAACCAAATTTCAAGTTAACCCATATTATCCCAATGCTCCATTTAAGGTTCGGTTACATTTCATTTCAAAGGGCCCTTGTTTTTAAAATTGGTGAGTTATTCAGCGTATTTACCAAAGACTCTGGGTGTTATCTGCAGACAAGAAAAAATCTTCCCAGAGGTAGTTTTATCTTTAAAACAAATATAATAAAATACCGTTTATTAAATATAATTTTACGTGGCTTTCTGTAGTTGTGTTGTGTCTTATGCGTTTTAGTTAAGTAAACAATTTTCGTGAAGTTTTGTGAATTTTAGCCAGCATGGGTAAGGAAATACAGTTTTTCTTAAAATAAGACTGATATTGTATATTTTTTATAAATACATTTACTTTTGCTTTCCTATTTGGAAAAAAAAATAAGTTTTCATGTTTTTACAGGAAAATAAGAATTTTACAACATTTAAGATGCGATGGGATACTCCTCTGCTATGCTGATGCCAAACTTTGGATCAATCGGACTACCCCTTTACAAATGTCTAAGTTATTTTCAAATTCTGCCCCACTGTGCAATGGTAAAATATATGCAAATATACATACATACGTAATCGCAACTTGATTTCAGAAAAAATATTTCTCAAACAAAAACATTTCAAAAATAGACCAGTTTCATACCTCATACTACATAAAACCAAAAATATTAATAAACCTACAGCATTAGTCATAAATTTCATTAAAATTATGTACTTCATTATGAGAGCAACATAAGGAGTATAATTCACCTAACAACTAAATGTAAATCAACAAACAATATAAGAACCAATAAAAATTCGTCACATGTTGGCAATTTTTCTATTTTTGCGTCAAACCTGCGACTTCAAAAGCAGTATAAACTGAAAAAACGTGTTTTCGCCATTAGCGAGAAATCCAGCGATTTTAGCCACAGCTGAAAATTATTGGTTTTTGTATTTATAAGCCACCAAAGTGAATAAGTTTTGAATTTTGTCGTAACTGCAACTATGCTGAACGGACTTTTGTAAAAATCATTAATAAAAATACCTATTCCTTGGCAGTTTGAAGCTTTAAATTAGAACAGCTTGTTTGGAGAAACTTGAATCTTTAAGCGAATTTTTAAATTATTGATAGTTTCTAGATTTTTTTGTCATCTTCAATTTTTATTCAAATTTCGTGGATGAAAAGTTTGTATGAATAAAATATTTGTATTTTTATAACAAAAAAGTTGTGAGTGCTAAATCAGAGTTTTAATAAACTTTCAGCTTTTTTGGGCACTTTTTACTACTTAATTACAAGGGCTTGTGAAACGAAATTTTTATTCACAACCTTCCTATCCCTAACTTAATAGAAAATGCGCGATAGCGACAAAAATAACATCTTTGCATATATTATTGTTTAAACTCTGAAATATAGTTGTTTTATAGTTATAAAATTTTATGATAAATAAATATTGTGTTGCTATTGTCTTCTAATTAGTTTTATACGAATGATATAGTATAAATTGATATTGTGCAAAATAAATACTTTAGTAAATAAAAAATAAATTAAGCATTTAGCATTATTTTAAATCGGTATCAGCTACAAAATATTTATGGACCTGATCACACTACTTTTTTAAAAATATTAAGAGAAACGTTTAGCCATTGTTTAAAGTCTTAAATATGTGCTTACTTTCATTACTTTGCTTTTAATTTGTGAACTAATTGATGATTGATAAAAATAGATGAAGAAAAGCTGAAACACAATAACTTTGTCAAATTATGTCGAAGTTCTATTAACGATTTCGAAATATCGAATTTAACATTGGGAAGAACAAAAGCAAATGCAACTGTATAGATAATTAGAAAGAGTAATTTTGTTCATGACAGTTCGGATATGCATAGAAGTTCAAAAACATAATCTGTTTATTGGCATGATATAATTAGTCCAATACTAAAATTAATTATGGAATATTTAATAGACAGAACAAACGTAGTGTGTGTTACTCACTGGTATTATGTTAGCCTACAGACCTCAATATAATTCTAGATGTAATCGCTGTCTGAAAAACGTAAATCGTGAACTCTTTTTAGGGAGTCCTTTTTTCCATCAAGTCCAACCTTTCTAACTTTGATTGCTACTCTAGATAAATTTGGGCGGAATTGTTATTTTTATTCTATTATTCTATAAGTAATTATATACTTAAATATAATTATATTATTTATAAAAATATTATTAAAATACAATTGCTTGCATTCAAAATAAATAAGGCTTACTTGAAATGTATTTAAAAACAAATTTTGTATGAAAATTTTGCTCTAAAGTAAATTTCAAATATATTTTATATATTATGAATATGGGTAATAGTATATAACAGTTCTGTTAATGTTTTTAAAATATATGCATGCGTAATTCATTGAAATAATTTGTTTCTTTTATATATTTTTTAATAAAATAATTTGAAATAAAAAAAAATATATTTTAAGGTTTTCTGAATATTTAAAAAATAATTTGCAGATTTTTTCGAAATAAATCGTATTATTTTGCTAATATTACATATAAAAGTCCTGGCAACCCTGCGTATAAAGCAATTTACAACCTGCTAACGCCGTCGTTAGCAAGCTGAGTAGAGTGGCAAAATGACGTAATTTTAGTGTTGTATGTTTTAGGAAGTTGGGTTCGAAACACGGCCACGGAATTTTTTTTTTATTTTAGAAATTACAAATTGAATGACGTACTTATATATACGCTTTACACCTGTGGGTTAAAAATAGCTCAATGGTAGGTTTTTTGTAAAAAAAAATGAATATATGTATAATCACCGAAATGAGTTTTTTTTGTTTTGTAGTGTACATATAAGTTATTATTATATGTTTCTTGTTTAAATAGAGATGATTTGTTTATAAATTGTACTTTTCTCACACAATTGCATACTAGTTTGAAGCTTATTAATTAACGCAAATTAAAAAGCGCCACAAAAAAAAAACTAACCCGTTAGTATTTTATATAATAACTATGTTTATCCGTCGTTGCTTGGATCCAGTTTTACGACTTTCTAAACATCAGTGAAATGGTTATCAATTTAAGAGCTTATCGACTTTACACAGAATGCAGTATACAATATTTTAAATAAAATGAGTAATTGTAAAGTTAAAACACTTGCTTAGAGATCAGCAACAAAAATTACATGTGTTTTTATGTATTATGTTGCCTTTTTCACAGTATTTCTCTCCTCTGGGTCCTTGTTGTAGGAACGGACATCCCAAAGCATTTTGGAATAAATATTTATGGATCAAGTTTCCATCAACGTTTAAAAAGTTTTTAAAATCTCTTCATCGATATAAAAATGTCTTTTTTCTTTTTTCTACGGTATGTGTTTTTGAAAACCTATGGCATTTTTGAGTTAATAGTCTGTCTAATATCTCTCAGTTCAGTCGTGATTTTATTCAAATCCATCCAGCCAAAATAAGCTTTGTAAAGCTTATATATCCCATTGATAAATAGATAGATAGATAGATCTCTATCAAGAAGAGATCTATCTATCTAGAAGAGATCTATCTATCTTTCAAACTTCTTTAAAATCGGCTGAGTTGTAATTTACATTTGGTTTTTATAATTTTTATTTTTATTTCTATAATGCCAAAATTTTATCTTTTTAATGTATAATTTGTATCTATAAAATAAATTGTTATTTTTAACAATGAAGATAAATTAAGATTTTCTAAAAAGCAACAGGCTAAAATTGTCACAAATGGCTATTTTACAAAAAAAAAAAAAAAAAAGGTTTTACTCTGTTTTTCTCGTCATCCTGTATACTCCTGTATTCTCGTCATCGCTAAAAGTAATTAAGCAGGAAGAAAAAGATTTTCGTAACATAATTAAACAGTTAAAGGGTTAAAACTCTGTATTTCAGATGTTTTTAATGTGTGTGAATCTATATATGCCCATTTTTCCTTCAGAGTCAGACTTTTGAAATAGTCATAGCCTATTTTACCTTCCGTGTAAGAAGCTATCAATGTTTCTAATTTTAATACTAATAGCCATTTAGCCGTACAAAATTTACCATATTCACTTTTCCACACCTCCTGATCCTAGTTTTAATAAGGCTACTCCGTGCATATTCTATTGCACCTTATAAATAAAAGTTTATTTATGTTTAGTCGTAAAAAAGGTCAAATATACTCATGTTCATAATTTAAAAAAACCCACTTTTCCTTATTTCCAGAGACTTATTTAACATGTTATAACTTTTATTAATATCGGTTCATCCGTATAAACATTACCTCTTTCCCACTTTTCTCTCCTCCTGGTCCTAACTTTGAAGACGTACAGAGCATATTGCACCTTCCAGACAAATATCAACCTATGCTTCAAATTTCATAAAAATGGGTTTAGCCGTGATTTTGTTAAAATAAGTTCAACCGCATAAAAATTACATTTTTAACCCTTTTCTCTACTGCCGCGGCACGCAGTAGAGAAACGTACATACCCTATCACACCTTCAAGGATCTGTCTATGTTTTATATTTCATTAAAATCGGTGTTTTTGTTAAAATCGGTTTAGCCCTACTGATCCTAGTTTTATAAATCTTTTGTAGCTTATAGATAAGGAACTATCTATGTTTCAAATTTCATTAAAATCGGTTAAGCCAATAAAAAATAACTTAAAACAATTTTTTTCTACTATTGTACCTTTTGTTAACTAAACTTAGCAGTTTAGTTATTGTGCCATTATATATGTATGTACATATGTAGGTAGCTATTTTTTCTAACCCATTTCTTAAAATAAAACATTTTTATATTTTACATGTTCTAATAAAGTAGCGGAAAGGATTTTACAAACAATTTAATTACAATGTCAGAAATAAAAACATGACGGCGGCAAATAAAACCGCCAAAATTGCTTTAAGATCTGGCTATACAAATGATATTTTACGTAACCAAGAATTTGGTGACCTGTAGGCAAAGTATTGTATATAATTGTAGAATAATTAATTCTGTACCGTTATCTTAAAGAATTTAAAAAAAATTTCGATGTAGACATCAATATTTATATTTTTTTTATTTAACTGCATCGAAAAAATTTCAAAATTTTTCGGTCGCCAAAGTTATGCTCCAGCATATATATATATATATATATATATATATATATAACACAAAATGTGTTCGTTTGCACCGATCTTTTTGAAATTTTCACAGTTTGTTATTAGATATACGGTTAGTAAAACAGGGTACGTATTTTTTATATTCGACGTGGGCGTGGCACCACGTAGTAAAATAAATATTTATCATCGTGTAGCTTTGTAATAGTAACAGGTAGCGCCTTGAAATTTTGCACCAGTAACCTCTATATTAACATACATAGTTTAGAGAAAGATAGACAGGATTGTAATAGTGGGCGTGGTACCTCCCATAAAAAGTAAACATTATTATCCTGTATCTAGAGAACTGAAATATGTAGCACCTTGGAATTTCGCACCAGTAACCCCGATATATAGTAAAGTTTAACATAGACTGAATTGGAATAACGGGCGTGGTAACTCCTATACAAAGTAAACAAATATTATTGTCGTGTATCTAGAGAACTGAATTAGGTAACATCTCGGAATTTTTCACCAGTAACCCCCATATAAAAGTACACAGTCAAGTTAAACACAGGCTGAATTAGAATAGTGTGCGTGGTACCACCCATATAAAAGTAAAAATTATTATCGCGTTCCTGACAAACTGCAATAGATAAAGCTTTGAAGCTTTGCACGATTCAACCCTATGCTAATGCGCATAGTCTACCATAATACAAACTAGATTGGGGCAGTGGACGTGGTACCTACTATAGAAAGTGGAAAATTATTACCGTGTACCTGGAGAGCTCCAATAGGTAGAGTCTTGAAACTTTGCACAAGTAACTCTCATACTAATGTGCATAGCGTAGTAAAATACGGACTGGATTAGGTTAGTTAGAGTGGTACCTCCAATCTTAGTTAAAAAGTTTAATCTTGCAAAACACAGATTGGCTGGGAACAGTGGGCATATAAACAAAAACATTTTTGACGTGAGAATAGCGTGCGTTTTCAAGTTAAAGGTTGGCCATACTTTATTATATTTTTTGTGGATGGGTGTAGCAAAGCGCACCGGGGATAGCTAGTTCACTATAAAGAAATCAAAATACACCAGCATTGAACGAAAAAGCTGTATCTTTTTAATGAATTTATAATAAGGTCTTTATTTTATAGCAGTTCACTATAGAGAAGTTTCACTGTATAAACAAGTTTTTGATATTCTCCGGCGCAAATATAAGTCAAGCGAAAAATAGTCAGCTGCTATAGGTGATGCCACCTGGTTAATTGCGCCTTGGGCTGACACTTAAAATGTATACAGGAAACGAAAAAAAAGAAAGGGTGTGCCCTAGAAGTGGCGAACGTTATAGGCATACACTTGATATATATACAGGGTATTTATTAATATGATCTAGTATAAATAATAATAAAATGGTCCCCATTAGACGCGAAAAAATTAAAACTTGTAATTTTAAAGTTATATATTGATGGTAGTGCGGAACCCTACGTATGTCAGTCTGCTCGCACTTCATTGATTTATTTTACTACCAGTACTATTACTTGCCAATAGCTAAAGTGAGGATTTTCTCGGAGCGATAAGTAGCTTTTCGTTATTATAAAAATAACCTTTACCTATCACGTTCTGTAAGGGCAAGTTATACTAATGAGCCTTACCCTCGTTATTATAACGAAAAGCTACTTATCTCTGCCAGAATATCCGAAATTTAGCGTTTGGCAAGTTATAATAATGGGCTTAAATGTGCTTATTTTCTAATTTTAATATTGTATGCGACTTTCTGATTTATTCCCCAATTTGCGAATACCTTTAAGATTTAATACGCATTGACTTATGGCCTTATTTCCAGTTTGTCTTCTTTCCTACAATTTAGTTTCTACTTTTAAATTCTTTTTTTCTAGTGTTATAAGATTAACTTTGAAAAGATTGTTTTTAAAAATTTCAACTTTTTTAAAATTATCCCACTGAATTTATTAAGAAATAAAATAATAAATGAAAATAATTAAAAATAAATAATTAGTCATACAAAGAATTAACACCTGTTTATTTTAAGAATTCATTAATTAAAAAGAAAAAAAAAAAAAACAAAACAAACAAAAATGTACAAAGCTTTTACAAAATTAAATAATATTTAATCAATTTTGTTTTTGTTCGTCTGTACTTCTGAAATTAATTAAAACTCTCCCCCACACAATTATTGCTCAAGTAATTTACAAGACTTATACACCATCTCTATCTCAAAAACATCTTAATATCTAGAGACCATCTTCGTTTCCTTTAAACTTTGGTACTGTTTCCTAAACACACAGATTGTGTTTTAATTTACATACATTTATCCGGTAGTTTAGAAGGCAAGCGCCTTTAATATGATTGTGTTGCATTCAACTATGTACTTAATGAGGAAGTGTGATGAGTTGTATATACGATGGCTGGCTAAAAATTGCTTATGAAAGAGAACAATTTTTGTTTTATAACTTAATGTTTAAATGTATGAATTCCCATCTTTCTAATTTTTGTAACTTGAGAAAGCTTGATTGGAAGAATTTATCATCTTTATAGTTTTTGAATTTCTCCAAACAAACAGATTTCTCAAGACCCTCCAAGAAAATTTTTACTTCACTCTACTTCAGTTTCATTTGATTAATAATAAGTAAAAATAAAATAAAAAATAAGTAAATCTGGAGAGCATTCATGCTAAATGGGATAAACATGTTCAGCTGAGATACCTACATCCTTAGCTTTCAAACACGTGCTTTCACTCTCCAATCTTATATTCTTTTAGTAATTTTATCCACTATTTTTAGTATGTCGAACTCTTTTAGGCAATCTGAATACTTGACGTCATTTCATTTTTTGGATCCAAATTGTTTGCTTTTAGCGGCTGACAAAAGTTACGCCAGTTATAGATAAGCTGTTTTTTTTTTAATTGGTATAAGTCCACATTAAAAAAAAACTAAGTTAAGGGTAGTTTTAATGGGCCATATACACTTTCTTTGCATAGCTACAATCACAATCTCAATAAAGTTCTTTTTTGACATATAATTCTTGCAAAAAAAAAACCGACTTCAAAACAGATAGAAGGGCACCAATTCTAAACTAAAAATGTAAGAAATAATCTGTAAGAATTAGATTTGAATCAAATAAAATATGCGCCAAACTTATAGGGAAAAAATGAAGACTATTTGAATGTCAAGCCTCTCCTCTTTTCATCAGCATCCGTCTTTTATAGGGGCACCATTCAAGCCTCTGCCTACGGTTTCACAGATAGGGGCACACAGATCAAATAACATCACATATTCGGACACCCTTTAATTTACAATGTTAAATTAAAGACCTGTTGTTATACGGGACTTGGCCACAAAGATTCTTTGTAAATTTCAACTATCTGTCTATAACGGTTAAAAAGTTTAACCATATATATCAAACTACATGAACTATTGGGACACCTTTTACATTATAATTCCAAATATTTATACTTGTTATCATACCAGAGATAGTAGTGGACAGTCTGCCTAATTTTCAAGTGCTTGTGTTTAACGGTTCAAAAGATAGGGCCGTATAGATCAAATTACATAATTTATGAAGACACCCTTTAATTTCTAAATTCAAATTGTATAGTGGACTTTGCAATACAGGTTCCTTGTAAATTTCAGCTATCTGTATCTAACAGTTCAAAAGTTTGGCTACACACATAGAATTACATCTACTATTGGAACACCCTTTTAGTTCCAAATTCAAATTTCTGTCAAATTTTTAAGGTTTTGTCTATAACGGTTCAAAAGATAGACCCAAATAGGTCAAATTATGTTACTTATGGGGACACCCTTTAAATTTTAAACTTATTTTTTAATTCACTTCTGCTGTTGAGAACTATAGCGAAACGCAATTTTTTAAAATTTTAATTTGGTGCTCTTTACGGTTTTTAATACACGTAAAAAACATGTATGTTGTATGGGGACACCCTTTAATTTTTAATATAATGAACTGTTTTTAAAATGGGACCAACCTGAAAGCATAACCTTTCAAATAAAGGAAACAATTTTAAAATCGGTTCAGAAATGGCTGAGTTCTGCGGTTACATACATAAAAAAAAGCAACATTCAGACGAATAGATAACCTCCTTCTTTTTTGAAGTCGGTTAAAAAGCAACATTCAGACGAATAGATAACCTCCATCTTTTTTGAAGTCGGTTAAAAATAAACAAAAACAGTTTTGCTGTTCCTTCCTAATAAATATATTTAAAATAACTTTCTTATTGTAATTATTACTGATTATTGCTTTTTAAGTGCACACTTACGTTAAAAGATTTGCATTGGATTTTGTAAGAAAGAAATCAAATGGAAATTGTAGTGATTGTTAAAAAATCTAACGTAACATAACATTTCGTTTTCACACTATCACAGTGCAAATAAAATGAAAATCAAGCAAAGGAAAAAGCCGAGAGGAAACATTGAACAGAGGTGGTTGCGCAATTTTATGTACTATGTATAAAAATGGTCCATTTAAAACAATATTTTTATTTGGAAAGAACAAAAGGAAAAACGTGTCTAAATACCTAATAAAATAGAACAAAATGAATAAGATATATCTATGATTTCTTTTTAAAAAGGAAGTCTTATTATTTTTTTATAAGGAAAACCTTTTTGAAAAAATCAAGAAGAAATCTTAGGGTTTTTATTAGGTATTATCTTGTTTTTTTCTTGATTTTATTAGACTTTCTTGTTTTTTTTTTTATAAAAACAAAAAAAAAATCAAAATAAAAACTGAAAACATTTTAAAAACTTCAGCTTCCTAAAAAGTTATATATATTATACAGCTTTTTTGGGATCTCCTTTAAACATTTTTTTTGCTAATCAATCTTTGATTTCTTTCCAACTTTTCTTTTTGTGGTGGCGGCTGCCTGACAATTTGTCATCATATTATCCTATATTTTTCCAGGGGGTGGATGGTCAGGAGGCTGATGGATTGTCTAGAGGGGGTTGAAGCCCCTTAATTTTTAAAACCCGACAAGCCATGGTGAAAATTTGTTCGTCCTCTGTCGGGGATCGAACCTTATGTGCTTCGTTTTGCAGACACGCACTTAACCACTACACCAAATGTATATTTATATTTTATGTTTTAATAAACAGTTTCTATATTGATTTATATAAACGAAATAACAAGAAAACTAATATAACCAAGAAGATCCTTATTAAGAAAATTTAATAGATGATTTTTACATGATCATATAGGAACCTAATGAAATCAATCAGGAAAACCTTTTTGAAAAAATCAATTAGGCAGCCTAATAAATTCAATAATATATCAATAACAAATCCAATTGTTATACAAATCATAAGAAAACCTAATAGAATCAACAAGTTT
>CATIVE010000380.1:22761-45761 GCA_949628195.1 Phasia obesa
CGCTGTTCTATCAGTCTATTTTATCGAGGAGATACGCAGTTTTTCGTTTTAATAACGAAGGTAAAACTCGTTACTATTACTAGCCTTTTAAGATCGTGATAATTAAAGGTTAATTTTAGCTTATTTATAATAACGAAAAACTGCTTACATATAATAATGAATATTTTAAAGTTATAAGTCGAACTATTTATTAACATACAGATGATATTTTAAAGTCAGGCATAAGTTACTTTTGTTCTTTCTAACTTGAAAAAATAGTTTTTTTTTTTGTTACAAATAATGTGATTAATTTTAAAGAAAAAATTAGGAAAATTTTATTTTAGACACTAGTAGAATGTAATGCATTTTCTGGATCTCTACTAAAGCCTGACTTCAAAATTTTATCTGTAAGAAAAACTACTTATCCAAACTTTGGTTGGCGAAATATAATAATGGGTCTTAATATTTTTCCTTTTACCTTTATTTAAAATTTTTTATACAGATTTTTTCGTGGTATATTTTTAAAACTCTTGTTTTATTGTTCTGAGAATAGAATTTGTGAAATTTAAAGAGTTTCATTATTGCAGTTTTAGATTCACGACAATAATATAGATTTTATGTGAGGAATCACGCCCACTGTTCCAACTCAGCCAGTTCTTTGCTCAACTATACACAATAATACGCGAATTATTTATGTAAAATTTTAAAACTCTTCTTATTAGTGTTCCAATTCAGTGTAATTTTTGTTCGTCTATGCACATCAATAAGGGGTTTCTCGTACAAAATTTCAAGGCTCTACTAGGTATGCTATAGTTTTATATAGGAGACACCATGCCCATAGTTTTTAAAGTAGTTTTTTCGTAGGCTGAGGTAACTCAGTCTCGTCCAGGCTCTACTTCCACAAACTTTATAAGAGATTATTTTTCCCTTCTGTGGGGTGATTAAATATACCTCTCTTTATTTACTTCTCTTTTATTTCTAATAATTTAATGTAATCAGGGTTGTCAGATATGGCGATTTCTCGCCAAACGTGGCGATTTTCTATCTTATTTGGCGATCAAATTTTGGATTTGGCGACATGGCGATTATATGGCGATTTTTAAAATATTTGGCGATATTGTTGGCGATTTTTCATTGACTTTTGGTCAACATTAGAAACTGAATTAATGAATATCAAAATGGATAACAAATTAATTGAAGTTGTTTTGTCATATTTAAATATGATTTGACTTCTGGATATCTGAAACTTTCGGAACATAAATTTATTTAAAGTTCATAATATTTCATATTTTAAAATGTTTTTCATATCTAAAGAAACTTTATTTAAAGTTTAAAAACATCTTTTGATTTAAAAATGTTGCAATTTTTTATCACAAACACAACTTTTTATAAAAAAACATACTTTTGGATACCTATCAACCATAATAGAAAACATTTACTTTTGTTTTAGAAAGATTATAATATATATAATATTCTATCTAATTATTTTGTATTTGATGTGGTGGTAATTCCAATGAATTTTTCATACTTATTTTCTACATACAAAGGAAGTTTTGAAGTAAGTATTAAGTTCGTTTTATTCTCTCTAAGTTGAAAGAATATTTTTTTTTACAAATAAGGTGATTAATTTTAAAGAAAATTATATTTTTTAATTTATATGCTGGTAATTACTGGATAGAATGATCGATATCAATAATGAATTCCACCAAAACTCGATTGCGAAACATATGCTATAAATTGAAATAAGGCATGAGGCACACATCCGTTGATCTTTTGAAATGTTGAATACCGGTAACTTGCTTAACGGACCAAAATAGAAGAAGTTTAAGAAATCCCAATGCAAGCATGCAAATGTTAAACCAAATTTACCACCGTAGTTCTGAAATCGTCTGAGATTCTAATGAAATTAATTGAAGGACATTGGTGCTCTGATTATTGGTTATTGCATTGGGACTGTATAAAAGAAGTTATCGTAGTGATGCGATTGAGGAGAATACGTATTATCTGTCAAGATTGCCCGGTATATCGTCCTTTTATAACCTCTCTAAACTATCGACAGAAGAACTGAATAATTTAAATATTTTCTTCAATTGTAATTGCGGTTCTAGTAAGATAGCGAGATTTCTGGGAGAAAAATATTTGTCAAGGTTTTACTCGCTATTTTCGTTAAGCTCATCTTTATTTTGATTTCTTTCATTTTATATGTTAACGATTCAAATCTATGAGAAAGATAGTTTTCCTATTTTTGTCTCAGGTAATATAAAAAACCGTTATGCTGAAATTTTTCGCTTAAAAGCTGAGTATTTTTGTAATAACAAATGAGAAGGATAAAAATAAAGTTTTTTAAAATTCCAAAAATTAAAATAACAACAATAGATATTTAAACGTAAAGCCAGCTAAACTTTTATATTCTACCAAATTAGTCATTGGTGTACCATTGTACTTTTAAAGTTTAAAATGTACCAAAAAAGTACAATTGTACCATTTTTACAAAACCTGGTTATTATAATAACCACTATTTTTCATTGGTTTATGTAAAAATGTTACCTTTCTCGTGTTCACTAATCATTTTAAATAAAAAACAAAATTTTTATGATTTTTGGCGACTTTTTTTCTATTTTTGGCGAATTTTAGCTATTTCAATTAAATTTATTGCTTTTGATTTGTTAAAAATATTTTTAAAATTAAAAAATATTGTGTATATTAGGCGAAAATTTCAACAAAAAACAGTTTTGGCGATTTTGGCGATTTTTCACATCGATTTTGGAGAAATAGGTGAAAATAAATCTGACAACCCTGAATGTAATACGAAAAAAAAACTACGATAACCGGCTTAAATATTATCAAGCGAAATCGACTGCTTCGGGTGTACTATCTTGATCGATTATTCGCAGGTTCAAGTGATCAGCAGGTTCGGCTAATACTAGCTGGGTAGTATAGGATCGATTCACAGGTTCAGGAGCGTCGGATTACCTAACATAGCATCACAAATATGTACAATAGTTGCTTAAAGCTAGACTCTACAATACTACAAGGTGTTCTTAAACTACCAGCCAAAGCCGCTGTGGGAACAGTCAGTCCGAAAACCGCTGTGGGAACTGTCAGCCGAAGCCACTGTGGGAACAGTCAGCCGAAGCCGCTGTGCTAATTTATTCTATCTGACCGAAGTCAGTCAACCAAGGTAAACCAGTCGGCACTTCTATTATACGAGTGCAAGTATAACGCCCAATATGATATGTATGATGTAACAATTGCCTATCTTGGGGGTCGGAATATGTCCGCTGACTGCAAACCTTTCTTACATATATTTATTTTAAAGCAGATTAAATGAGAATTATAAACTAACACTACGTGATTGTGTTATGTTATGGGTAAGTTTACAAGACATGTTGTTTTGGTTGTTTAGTTGTGCGACAATACGACAAATGTATGTGGGGGTGATTCAAATTATTGCCAAGTTACAAATTCTAATCCAGAATGTTTTTTTCTGAACAATACACATTTATAAGATTCTACATATTATGTGAGAAGTGCCACGCCCTCTTGAAATATTGAAAAAAAAACAATACACATTTATAAGATTCTACATATTATGTGAGAAGTGCCACGCCCTCTTGAAATATTAAAAAAATAAATACCCTAGCTTATACACTAAATAGTTAGTATCAGACTGTAAAAATTTAAGGACGATCGGTTGACAAGTGTTCGCTGCTATAGCTTTCCTATAAACACAATGTGTGGTTAATATACATACAAGTCCGTCGATGTCTTTTTTGCCATATAGAATACTATCTATCATACGTATTTTATAGCGCAGACATCGTTAATTTGCATTAGCGTTCTTAAATCAAATTAACTTCTGAACTTTCTTCATCCCAATGTTTTTTAGATTTGACGTAAATGCACGATATCAGAGTGAATTTATACAGAATTTATCTATTTCAATATGGCAACACAGTCGACCATTAATCAGTTATTGACAAATTGTTTGCTGTTGAAAAATTAAAACGGATTCCAGAAAAAGTATATTATTTTAATAGTTTTTAGCAAAAAAGTATTTCAATTGCATAAACTATTAACAGTCCTATATTCAGCTGCTGATCCCAATGCGAACAATGCTATTGCCACTCTTTTATCGATTGGAATACAAAGAGTCATATTGCGGTCCAACCTCTCAAAATTTTTAACTTTTACATTAAAAAGTTATTTTAGCTTTCCTTGAATATATGCTTATTTTTCACCAACTGCTTGTCTACGCCATCACGTTTTAAGAACTACACATCAGAAATGTCTGCATTTCCTTTTGTATAATAATTATTAAAAGTTTTCGGGAGCTACCACTGAATAGCTTTTAGGGTTCCGTACCCAAAGGTTAAAAATGTAACTCTATTTTTTCACTACAATGTCAAAGTCGGTCTGTTAGCGCCTTCTATCTCTGGAAACGTAAAAGGTAGACTCTTCATTTATTTGTATTATTGTGGCGGCTATAGCAACAAATACTAAAAGTTATAGGGTATTCCGAAAGTGCCGTGCTATTTGCGTATATGTCTTTATTTCTTGAACTGAATTTAAAATTTACACGCAGTAATTAATACTATGTTCGCTATATAAACAAGTAAAAAATAAACTTTAAAATCAAAGGATTTCAAGAGATTGAGGCGATTTATAGGTAGAAATTTTCACAGAAGGTGTGTTAATAGTAACCATAGTCACTATAACAAATAATAAAAAATAATGGATGTTCCGAACGATACACTTTTTAACGTATGTAGCTTTATTTTTTTAATTGATATAGTTTGACTCTTGATATATTTAAAGAAAGTATATGACCACGGCCGCTATAACAAATAGTAAAAATTAAAGGGTGTTCTGACAGTGACATTTGCACCTACATATATATGTACGTGTACGTATATGGCCTTATTTTTTAAAAATATCCATAGTCCGTTATTAGACTATGGATATTTTTACAGATGATGTGTTGCTAGAGCCGCTATAGTGACATGGGTGTGCCTATAGTGACATGTGTTTTAAGTATATGGCCTTATTTTCAACCATAATTGGTAGACCCTTGATATTTTAATAGAATGTATTACCATGGCCGCTATAACAATAATTACTAAAATTAAAAAGGTGTTCCGATAGTGAAGCGATTTTAGCGAATGTGGCTTTAATTTTTCAAACGTAAATTTTTACGAAGCGTGCAAAGTTATGCAAAACATGCAAATAATCTATATAGATAATAGACAAACACTTTTTTTAGGGTTCCGTACACAAAGTGTAAAAACGAAACCCTATTGTTTTCGCTGCAATGTCTGACCGTCTGTCAGCGCCTTTTATCTCTGGAACCGTAATAGGTAGACTCTTGAAATTTTTACAGATGATGTATAGTTGTTGCCGCTATAGCAACAAATACTCAAGCTTATAGGGTGTTCCAATAGAGAGGTGTTATTTATGAAAATGTGTTTATTTCTTGAACTGTAGGAGGGATACACTTGAAATTTACAAAGAGTTATTAAAACTTAGTTCACTATATAAACAAGTATAAAAAAATAAAACTAAAAATTAAAGGGTGTTCCAATAGTGGTGTGAAATGCATGTATAAGGCATAAGTTTTGAACCATAATAGGTAGACTCTTGAAATTTTCACAGAAGGTGTACAGCGATAGCCGCTATAACAAAAAAAATTAAAACATATAGGGTGTTCCGATAGAGAGGTGTTATTCGCGAATATGTGTTTATTTCTTGAACTGTAGGAGGCATACACTAAAAATTTACAAACTGTAATAAAAACGTAGTTCGCCTTATATACAAGTCTAAAAAATAAACCTAAAAACTAAAGGGTGTTCCGATAGTGGTGTTATTTTGATTTATATGGCCTAAGTTTTGAATCATAACAAGGTAGAATCTTGAAATTTTTGCAGAAGGTGTATAATTTTGGCCGCTATAGCAAAAAATAATAAAATTTATAGGGTGTTCCTAAAACAAGTATAAAAAAATAAACCTAAAAATTAAAGGGTGTTCCGATAGTAGTGTGATTTGCATGTAAGTCCTAAATTTTTAACCGTAATAGATAGGCGCTTGAAATTTTCACAGAAAGTATATAACTGTGACCGCTATACTAGCAAATACTAAAACTTATAGGGCGTTCCGATAGAAAGGTGTTATTCACGAATATGTGCTTATTTCTTGAACTGTAGGAGGAATTCACTAAAAATATGCAAGCACTAAATTAAAATTAGTTCGCTATATAAAAAATTCTGATAAAAATAAATGTAAAAATTAAAGGGTGGTCCAATAGTGGATTGATTTGCATGTATAAGGCCTAAGTGTTGAACCATAATAGGTAGACTCTTGAAAATTTTACCAAAGGTGTATAACTATGGCCGCTATAGCAAAAAATATTAAAACTTATAGGGTATTCCGATAGAGAGGTGTTATTTACGAAAATGTGTTTATTTCTTACAAACAGTAATTAAAATTTAGTTCGCTTTATAAACAAGTCTAAAAAATAAACCTAAAAATTAAAGGGTGTTCCGATAGTGGTATTCTTTGTATTTGTAAGGCCTAAGTTTTGAACCATAATAGGTAGACTCTTGAAAATTTTACCAAAAGTGTATTACTGCGGCTACAATAACATAAAATACTAAAACGTAGGGTGTTCCAAAAGTGACGTGTTATTTACGTTTATGTCTTTTTTTAGCTGTAAGAGGAAACCACTTACAATTTGCAGACTGTAATTAAAACTATGTTTGTTTTATAAACAAGTATACAAAATTGAACTTAAATATTAAAGGGTGTTCCAATAGTGACGTGATTTGCATGTATATATCCTAAGTTTTGAATGAATAGGTGGAATCTTGAAATTTTTACAGGAGGTGTATAACTATGTCCACTATAACAAATAATAAAAATTAAAGGGTTTTCCGCCAGTGACGTGATTTGCATGTATAAAGCCTTATTTCTTGAACCGTAACAGGTAGACTCTTGAAATTTTGTACAGAAGATGTGTTGCCACGGCCGATATGACAATTACTAAAAATTAAAGGGTGTTCCGACAGTGACATGTTTTTCACTTATAGTGACTTATTTTTTAATCGCAATAAGTAGACTCTTAATATATTTATAGAAAGGAAGTTGCCATGGCCAATATAATGAATAATAAAATTAAAGGGTGTTCCGACAGTGACAAGATTTTATAAACCGTAATAGATACCCTCTTGAAATGTTTACAGTAGATGTGTTACTTCGGCCGCTATAACAAATACTTAAAATTGAGGTGTGTCCATTAGTAACGTGTTTTTCACGAATATTACCTTATTTTTTTAACCGCAATAGGTAGGCTCCTGATATTTTAATAGAAAGTGTATTACCATGGCCGCTATAAAATCAATTACATATTAAAATTTAAAGTGTGTTCTAATTTTGATGCAATTTTCGCGAATATTACTTTAATTTTAAAATTTAAGGGTGTCCCATAAGACATAAAGAAATAAACAACTGGAATTTTTAAATTATACTGAACACAGTACGGAACCCTACGTGTGTGAGTGTAACTTGCACTTGACTAATTTACGTCCGTAATACTGCACCCATTTTGGAAAGACTTATATGGTTTTAAAGCTTTTTCTTCACAGATGTGCACAATCATAATTTTATTTAAATTGGTTCAGTACTTTAGGAGTATTACGTCTATAAAGTTCTTACTAACACCAATAAAAAATATGTATATATATACATGTTGTTCTCTTAGCTGCAAGTCGAAAACACAAATTTTAAGAGAAACACGTGCGTTGTCGTGTTTAAGCACGGCCATACTTTTTTCCAAGTGTTATTTTATTAAAAAGGGGCAGCGAAGCGCACTAATGATATCTAGTGCAAATTAAAAGGTGTTGTGAGAGTTAAATGAATAGACAGTGACTAATTAAAAAATTTAAACCAAAATTTTAAAGGGTATTTCGATAGTGACACGATTTTGAAAAGTAACAGGCTGAAAAGGCTTAATTACTTTGTACGGTGGCATCGCTAGAGCAATACAACAAAAACAGGCAGTATTGTTTGTGTAATGAACTGGATAATGCCATAAAATAAAGAAACAAAAACACAAAATAAAAAGTTTTAAAAATTTAGCACAAATAAAATTACACTTTTTAAACATAAAAACACATACAAACTCACAATACGTATCAAAAAACTGTTGTTGCAGTGGACACAGCTAAAATCTAACTTTAAAACTATTGTTTAAACACAAAAGAAAACAATATTTTTTTGAAGTTTTCCAAACAAAAAAATATTTTATTCAAATCAAAGCAAAAAAGGAAAACAACAAATTGTGAATACAGTCGAACTTCCCTATATTAAATCTACATGGTGAGAGAAAATCGCTTTATTACATAAAAAATTCAGATTTAATCTGGAAACTTGTTTCTTTGTTAAGAAAAAATCACTCTATGGAAATCTATACACAAAATGTGTTCGTTTGTTTGTCGGAAAGCTTAGGCTGCCTACAACAGTGCACCGATCTTTTTGAAATTTTCACAGTTTGTTGTTAGATATACGGTTGGTAAAACAGGGTACGTATTTTTTTATATTCGACGTGGGCGTGGCACCTCGTAGTAAAGTAAATATTTATCATCGTGTAGCTTGGTAATAGTAACAGGTAGCGCCTTGAAATTTTGCACCAGTAACCTCTAGTTTAGAGTAAGATAGAGGGGATTGTAATAGTGGGCGTGGTACCTCCCATAAAAATTAAATATTATTATACTGTATCTAGAGAACTGAAATATGTCGCACCTAGGAATTTCGCACCAGTAACCCCCATATATAGTAAAGTTTAACATAGACTGAATTGGAATAGCGGGCGTGGTAACTCCTATACAAAGTAAAAAATATTATTGTCGTGTATCTAGAGAACTTAATTAGGTAACATCTCGGAATTTCGCACCAGTAACCCCCATATAAAAGTACACAGTCAAGTTAAACACAGGCTAAATTAGAATAGTGTGCGTGGTACCACCCATATAAAAGGAAAAATTATTATCGTGTTCCTGACAAACTGCAATAGATAAAGCCTTGAAGCTTTGCACGAGTCAACCCTATGATAATGCGCATAGTCTACCATAATACAAACTAGATTGGGGCAGTGGACGTGGTACCTCCTATAGAAAGTGGAAAATTATTATCGTGTACCTGGAGAGCTCCAATAGGTAGAGTCTTGAAACTTTGCACAAGTAACTCTCATACTAATGTGAATAGCGTAGTAAAATACGGACTGGTTAGTGAGAGTGTTACCTCCAATCTTAGTTAAAAAGTTTAATCTTGCAATGGGCATATAAACTAAAATATTTTTGACGTGAGAATAGCGAGCGTTTTCAAGTTAAAGGTTGGCCATACTTTATTATATTTTTTGTGGATGGGTGTAGCAAAGCGCACCGGGGATAGCTAGCTATAAAAAAATCAAAATACACCAGCATTGAACAAAAAAGCTGTATCTTTTTAATGAATTTATAATAAGGTCTTTATTTTATAGAAGTTCACTATAGAGAAGTTTCACTGTATAAACAAGTTTTTGACATTCTCCGGCGCAAATATAAGTCAAGCGAAAAATAGTCAGCTGCTATAGGTGATGCCACCTGGTTAATTGCGCCTTGGGCTGACACTTAAAATTTATACAGAAAACGAAAAAAAAGAAGGGGTGTGCCCTAGAAGTGGCGAACGTTATAGGCATACACTTGATATATATACAGGGTATTTATTATTATGATCTATAGTATAAATAATAATAAAATGGTGCCCCATTAGACGCGAAAAAATTAAAACTTGTAATTTTAAAGTTATATATTGATGGGAGTGCGGAACCCTAAGTGTGTCAGTCTGCTCGCACTATTACTTGGCAATAGCTAAAGTGAGGATTTTCTCGGAGCGATAAGTAGCTTTTCGTTATTATAAAAATAACCTTCACCTTAAGTTCGTTTTTATTCTCTCTAAGAAAGAATTAATTAAATTACAAATTACCCTAAGTAGATTAGATACAAGTAGTGCATTCCCCTCGTGCTGGTGTCTAAAAATTAAATTTTCCCAATTTTTCTTTAATATTATCACCTAATTTGTAATTTAATTAATTCTTTTTTAGAGAGAATAAAAACGAACTTAAGCTTGATTATAAATTTGATTGTATGTAATACATAAAACAGTTCGACTAATAATAATTAAAAATTTTCAAAAATAACCTTTACCTATCACGTTCTGTAAGGGCAAGTTATAGTAATGAGCCTTACCCTCGTTTTTATAACGAAAAGCTACTTATCTCTGCCAGAAAATCCTAAATTTAGCGTTTGGCAAGTTATAATAATGGGCTTAGGTGTGCTTATTTTCTAATTTTAATATTGTATGCGACTTTCTGATTTATTCCCAAATTTAGTCCCTTTGCCAATACCTTTTAGATTTAATACGCATTGACTTATGGCCTTATTTCCAGTTTGTCTTCTTTCCTACAATTTAGTTTCTACTTTTAAATTCTTTTTTTTCTAGTGTTATAAGATTAACTTTGAAAAGATTGTTTTTAAAAATTTCAACTTTTTTAAAACTATCCTACTGAATTTATTAAGAAATAAAATAATAAATGAAAATAATTAAAAATAAATAATTAGTCATACAAAGAATTAGTTCATTTTAAGAATTCATTAATTAAAAAGAAAACAAACCAAAACAAACAAAAATGTACAAAGCTTTTACAAAATTAAATAATATTTAATAAATTTTGTTTTTGTTCGTCTGTACTTCTGAAATTAATTAAAACTCCCCCCCCCACACAAATATTTTCCCTTTGATAGAATATACATTTAATTTATAAATACAAACTTAACTTTGTCGACTAACTTCTTACTTCAACAATTGCTCAAGTAATTTACAAGACTTATACACCATCTCTATCTCAAAAACTTTTTAAGCTTTGGTACTGTTTCCTAAACACTCAAATTGTGTTTTTAATTTACATACATTTATCCGGTAGGTTGGAAGGCAAACGCCTTTAATATGATTGTGTAACTTTCAACTATGTACTTAATGAGGAAGTGTGATGAGTTGTATATACGATGGCTGGCTAAAAATAACTTAAGCAAGAGAAAAATTTTTGTTTTATAACTTAATGTTTAAATGTATGAGTTCCGATCTTTCTAATTTTTGTAACTTAAGAAAGCTTGATTGGAACAATTTATCATCTTTATAGTTTTTGAATATCTTCAAACAAACAGATTTCTCTAGACCCTCCAAGAAAATTTTTACTTCACTTTATTTCATTTTCATTTGATTTAATACTCTTACCACCCGTCCATTTGTAAATCTGGAGAGCATTCATGCTAAATGTGATATACCTGTTCAGCTGAGTGCCTAGATCCTTAGCTATCAAACACGGGCTTTCACTCTCCAATCTTATATTCTTTCAGTAATTTTATCAGTAATTTTATCCACTATTTCTTTTGAGAGTGGAATAAGTCCGTTCCTAATAAATATATTTAAAATAACTTTCTTATTATTACTGATTATTGCTACTTCAGTGCACGCTTACGTTAAAAGATTTGCATTGAATTTTGTAAGACAGAAATCAAATGGAAATTGTTGTGATTGTTAAAAAAAAACTAAACGCAACATAACATAAGGAAAACCTTTTGGAAAAAATCAAGAAGAAAACTTAGGGTTTTTATTAGGTATTATCTTGTTTTTTCTTGATTTTATTAGACTTGTTTTTTTAATAAAAACAAAAAAAAAAATTCAAAATAAAAACTGAAAACAATTTAAAAACTTCAGCTTCCTAAAAAAGCTGTATAATATATGTAACATTATACAGCTTTTTTGGGATTTCCTTTAAACATTTTTTTTTTTGCTAATCAATATTTGATTTCTTTCCAACTTTTCTTTCTGTGGTAGCGGCTGCCTGACATTTTGCCATCATATTATCCTTTATTTTTCCAGGGGGTGTAAGGTCAGGAGGCTTTTTCTGATGGATTGTCTAGAGGGGGTAGAAGCCCCTTAATTTTTAAAACCCGAAAAGCCATGGTGAAAATTTGTTCGTCCTCTGTCAGGTATCGAACCTGGTGTGCTTCATTTTGTAGGCACGCACTTAACCACTACAACAAATGTATATTTATATTTTATGTCTTAACAAACAGTTTCTATACTGATTTATATAAACGAATAACAAGAAAACTAATATAACCAAGAAGATATCCTTATTAAGAAAATTTAAAAGATGATTTTTACATGATCATATAGGAACCTAATGAAATCAATCAGGAAAACCTTTTTAAAAAAAATCAATTAGGCAGCCTAATGAAATCAATAATATATCAATAAGAAATCCAATGTTATACAAATCATAAGAAAACCTAATAGAATCAAACAGTTTTTCATGTTTGTGCTTCATGTGTTGGGCGGTTGGCCCCCTAGTAGTATTTTTGATGTGGTGTACTTATTTATAATCGGATTATTATTTTAAGATATCGGTAGTATAAAGTTTTGTTTTTATAGCACATTTCGTTAAAAAGAATTCAGATGTTACAATAATAATATTGAATTTTTTATTACTGCTGGTTTAAAAGCTCTCTTATCTATGTAAGTTCAAAATTTTCTAAGGATATCTCAGTCCGTTTAGAAGTTGTTTCAATTCCAATTCTATACTTTCTTTCTGAAAGAATATCACTTTATTGCAAATTTTCGAGGGAAAATCAAATCATGTGTGTACAATACAACTGTACAAATTGGATTAATAATATATTTTATTATTGACAACTTGTAGATGATTTCTAAAAATGTTTTATTTATTTCTTTATTTCAATTAGAAAATTATTTTCATTTGATATTATTATTTGTTCTCCAATACGCAGAAAAAACTTTGAGCATTGAGCAATAATATGAACTAATTTTAGATGTTTTCCGTATGATAAAATATGAATTAGGTGGCCCAGTAGGCTAGTTGTATTGTGATATTAAACAAAAGCATGAATTATATCATAAATTTTGTCGATTTTGTCGTTTTCCGAAAAAGGTAAGGAACATGTTTTGAACATAACATTTATCATGAAGTGCAAATATTATTTGTTTACTTTTGCACTTTAATCGCACTTATGTAAATATGTTAGATACATGGACATGTAAGCAATCCTCCTAGTAAGAAGAATTCTTTATGCTTTAAATGATACTTAGTCACAGAATAGTTTCCAGTTAATATATTACGGTAAACAATATACTACTATGAAGATTTGAATTATGTAGCATATTAATGGGGAGACGAGGAGATTGAATTACATTTCAATTGCAATTAAAACTAGAGGTAATATTTAATTGCATATTCTTAATTACAAATTACAACTAATTATAGTTTATTTTTGGGACTAAATACGATTACAAATACTTGTAATTTGTAGTTGAAAATATTCAATTACAAATTACAAGTAATTTTAATTATAATTATGCAATAATCTTATAGCTTATAAAAAAGCAAATGCTATTTTCAAAAAAGCCATTCAACTTGCTAAATCGGAATCCCTAACAAAGTTTACAACATCAATTTATCCTTCTTCAAATACGAAAAAAATTTGCAATCTCGCAAGACATACAATTTCAACCATCATTTTCAAGCAATAAATCTGCAATATTAGCGGTACCATATATCATTAATTCTCTATTAAACGTTGCCAAAAAAATTGAAAATAATATTGATTTAATCGAATTTGAAAATGTTCTATCCAACGTCAGAGGTAGAAGCCCAGGATATGATAAAGTTTCATATCCAATGCTTACCAATCTACCTCCCTGTCTAAAAGAAAGGATTTTATCCCTCTACAACAACATGTTTAACTCTGGAACATATCCTCAAAACTGGCGGAATGCTATAATTCTATTTACTACCTTGCATTGGAAAAAATTTTCGAAAAAATCATAGCAGAAAGACTCATGTGGTTTGTTTCAAAAAATAATTTCATACACCATAATCAGGTTGCTTTTAAGAAAAAACATTCAACAACAGATGCCCTACTCCACTTAGCCATTCCATCTCCCAGGCTCTATCCCACAAAAACCATGTATCTTCTATCCACGGACTTCGAAAGAGCTTTTGATCGAATTGGCAGCCACATAGTACTCGAAAACTGGAAAGTAGGGAGTAAAATATTTATGATCGTAAAAGCTTTTCTTGTTAACCGTAAATTTAGAGTTTGGATTAATGGAACTCTATCGAATTTGTTCCCACTACACAATGGCATTCCTCAGGGATCGCCACTTTCGGTAGTGCTATTTCTCATAGCTTTCAACGAAATAAGCAATATCGCCTTCAAATACAACATTATTGAACACTAATTATAAGCAGATGACGCAATATTTTTTTCTAAGAACAACGATGCTGTGCGAGTAAAAAAAGCATTTTCAGATCTTCTTGTTGATATCAATGAGTGGTCAAAAATATCTGGTGCTATTCTTTCCCTAGACAAATGTAAAATTCTTCACATCTGCAACAAAAGGCTATGCAACCCTCCGAGGCTTCTCTTCAAAAACAACCTGATTGAAAATGTCATTGATTTAAAAATTTTGGGTATAATTTTTGATAAAAAATTTAATTCAAAAAATCACTGTAATAAGCTTCGTAAAGATCTCCTGCTATGTTTAATTATTATTAAGTTTTTATCTTCAAAAAAAAGTTCCATTCATACTGACACTATTTTAAAGGTAACTAAAGCTCTTATTCTATCTAAAATTGACTACGGACTTCATATCTACGGTCATTATCCGAAAAGTATTTTAAGAATCACATTCTCATCATATCATGCAGCAATAAGATGTGCATTAGGGGCCATTACCGAATCTGGCTTTCTCTCCAGTGATCTTAATCTCATTCCAAAACCTTTTACATCCAATAATAAAAACCTCTTCAAACAACTCAATCATCATCAAACAAAAAAGAACTTGTAAAAAACAATCTCATTTACACAGGAGTGCGCAATATGTTAGCCGACGTATACCCAACCTTCGCCCTCTATTATTTAAAACAAACTTAGAACCATGGTGGTTATTAACACAATCATCATTTGTTCTCGATCTTTTTTTAAATTCCCAAAACATTCTTCTTCGCCTGTAATATACCAACAACTTTTCCAGTCTATTTAAAACTCGTCCTCTTACAAAGATTGGAAGTTTATTTTCACAGATGGTTCAAAAACTGACTTGTTTAACTCATTCAGAATTGTTGATCAAAACTTATCAGTCTTATATCACGGTTTTTTGGAACTTCACTGCAGTGTATTTACGGCAGAAGCACTATCAATTAAGATTGCTGCCGAACATTGTTCTAAGCAGAGAGGGCATTTTATTATATGTACCGATAGCAAATCAACTATATCTGCTGTACTTAACGTCAAAAATTCAGGACGTTTAGTTTCTGAAATATGCTATCTTTTAATTAAAAACCCTAACAAACTGCGTATAATGTGTGTCCCAGGCCATACAAAGATATCAGGAAATGAAGCGGCAGACCTTACTGCTGGGAATGCAAAAAAATATCCTCTTCAAACATTTTATACACAGGAGAGTATTGACCTGCAATATGTAATCAAAAATCACCTTAAAGCCAATAAAGACAGTGACTGGACAGCATATAACCATCATTACAAAATATTCAACCCATTTGTCATCAAATCCGTATTCCCGTCAACTGCTACTAGAAGACAAATGTTAATATTCATCAGACTTAGACTTGGTCATACTCTTATCACTCAACAACACATATTATCCAATGACAATAAGCCAATTTGTAACATCTGGAATTCACCACAGTCTGTTGAGCATATCCTAGACATATGTCCTAAATATTATCCCCAGAGATTATCAACGTTCGGAACATCTACACCTACACCTAGCTCTTTACTAGCTGACCCATCTCATCATAATATAAGAAATGTAAATTATTAAATATGATTTAATTTATCCCTTAAATTTATAAACCAAATCTATATTATACTTAGAGTCGAACGCCTCAGTTGGTCGTACTCTCTTCTTTCATTATATGATATCATTCACTGCATTATATAATTCTAATAAAATAAAAAAAAAAAAAAAATTATGCAAATATCATTACTTTTAATTGAACAAAATTATATTATTTTTTCCTTAAAATACTCCATTACATGTAACTATAATTGTTTTTTTTTCAATTACAATTACTTGTGATTTGCAATTGAACATTTTTAATTACAAATTACATGTAATGTGTAATTGAAAAAAATCTGAATTTCATTACAAATAGATGAATGTAATGGAATTAAAAATTACAATTATATATAATTACGTAATTGCATGTGTAATTAATTACAAACTGTAATTAACATATCCAAATCTGCTAATTAATAAATATTTTAAAAACACACGTAAAGTATGTTCATATTCTTTATTACGATGTTCGGACTGAATGAATAAAAAAAGTTTGGGAAAGTTGTTTTATATATATGTATCATTTTTCTCTGTATATTCATATTCATAAATTCATAAAAATAAATAAGAAGTACAAAATCAGTAAAAAATTTAATATCTTAATAGAAGATAGTTCAAGTCGACTTGTCGATTAAACAATTATATTCGAGTTATTTTTTAATCTATAATTTAAATGACTTAAAATTATATGATTAATCGACCGATGATTGATCGGGTGGACACTCTAGTTTATACACATCATTATTTTTTCAGGTTCACGCAGAGAATAACGCGTTTCTTTAAAAAAAATTTTACGATAATGTCCACCATAAAATTATTTTTAGGCCATACATATATCGATCTTCTTGACGTATAAGCAATATATGTATGTATATTGAATGTAACAACTGTTACTTATACTTCACGTCGTAAATATTTTTTCTAACGGAATAGTGCGTTTTTTGCAAGATGAGCAATCACAAACCTGTGGTTGACACGAACTTATTTCTAAAGCTAATTCTTTCTAATTTCTAATCTTTTCTATTTTAATTTTCTAACAGAAAGTATTCCTACTTATAAATAATATGGTATTTTATTAACTTTAACAAAGTTACCGTAATTTAAATACAACTGTACTAATTGAGTACAGCAGCAAAATGTATATACAAATTGCGGCAACACTTTAAATGTTATTGCATACTTGGGTGTGTTTGTCTATGAAATAAGGGATTCCCAAAATATGAAAGAACCAATGCTTAGTCGTAACAGCTTTTAATAAAGTGTATTAATGTTCAAAGGTATCATCGTTAGATTAGATGCAATTGAGCATCTAGATTAGATGCAAAGGTTGGTCTTATACACAGCGACAAAGACTGTATTTCAATATTCTAAAATTGCTTCAGGCTCACAACAAACATATGGGAGTAGATGAATTGGTCGGCGTGTCGGTGGGCTAGTAGGTAGTGTCCCACTCTGTCAGTCCATCAAAGAATATGGAATTTTTCACTATA
Source organism: Phasia obesa (assembly GCA_949628195.1). NCBI lineage: Eukaryota > Metazoa > Arthropoda > Insecta > Diptera > Tachinidae > Phasia > Phasia obesa. The sequence continues at coordinate 40,206 of CATIVE010000380.1, forward strand.
AGTTGACAGATCAAAAGGGAACTTGGATATAATCTAGGTGCCTAAATTAGTAACAGGTCACGGACTCTCAAGTATTATCTGGCCAAGTTTAAAATCGAGGTAAGACCATACGTACAGACAGTGCCTGGAAATAGTATAAAATAAAGGCCCTTGAACACCTGCAGAGACACATATTAAATAGAGATGCTGTAGAGTTCTTAGCCTTAAGCAAATGTTAACAACTACGACATGTATCAGTCGCCATTCTGAAATCACAGAAACAATGAAAGTAAGGTATTCGTAAATTTTTATTCGGATACCTGAAATTATTGAGGATCGAAGTGGGTCGAAAAGGGAACCATGAAGTTAGTGGTCTGCTTAGGTATCCTCCTTCAAAATAATAAAAGATGAACTGGACTAGTCTATTTTACTTTATAGAATTGCAGTTCGTCGTAAGAAATGGTCGTGGGCATTCTTTACCTATATAATAGATATGGCCATTGCAACCGTTTGGCGGTTATATATAATGACTAATAGTGATAGATAAATTTTTATTCCGATTTTCTATTGCAATTCGGATAGAATTTAGTACTAGGGTTGCCCCAAGATGGCATAGTCACTAACTCCAAAAGGTAGAAAAGCTATTAAGATGTTTTGTGTTATGACGTGAAACAAGCAATTTATATAATATGGCAAGCCTTAACCAAGGCAAGCCTAGATTCCATACTAAAGCCTCTTGCTTAGGGCTTTGGAGACTATCCAAACTCCGTCAGTTGAAAGTGCAACAGCACACTTGATCGACCATGCACCATACCTACATAAATCGATCTTAAACCATCAATCGATCTTAAATCACCAACAACCAGTCACAGAAAGGATAGGCTCTCTGTGGGGCTACGGATTCCCATGGTACTAGTCCTTTGGACACTGGTCGGGCCTCGAAGAGGACCCGTGTGTTTTTCTTCCAGATTTAGGTTCTAGGAACCCTAGCGTTTGGTGCCCCTATTTTCTCCGAGTGAACCGCGTCAAAGCATTTGCCATTCCTGCAGTGACAATTGGAACCCCCGGGGGATGTTTTGTGTTAGACCGTTTTTACACCTTGCAACAAACGCCGAGTTTTTTATCCTATTCTTTTTTAAAGTTGCTTCGAAACCCTGTATTCTTTTACATTTGAATTTTATCAAAATATTTATTTTTGAAAGTTTTGTTTTTTATGCTTTTCTGTGTTATTAATAAATAAACAAAAAACTGTATTGTCAACTAAACGTATTTTATTGTGATTAAGCGATTAAACATTCTTAATATAATATTAACACACACACATTATAAATATTTAAAAATAAGTAATATATTGTTGTAAAATTAATTTTAATTTGTTTTGGAGTTACGGACCCCTAAAGTTTTTATGTAAAGTTTTGTATATCTCAACTATTTAATGGAATGAGATAATATGAGTATCACTGGAATGGTAATTAAAAGTACTATCTAACTAAATTGACATTAATGAAAAATATTATAAAATATCAAGCAAGACCAAAAAAAAGTTTTTTTTAAAGGATTTTCTTGTCTATGTTCTGAAAAAAAGAATGAAAATTAAAAAAATATTTTTTTGTTCACCTAAAATGTTTCCCAAAGGTAAAAAGTAACCCAATTGTTTTCGTTACACTGTCTCTCAGCGCCTTTTATCTCTGGAATGTTATAGGTAGACTCTTGAAATTTTTACAGAAGGTGTATATCTGTGGCTGCTACAACAACAACTACTAAAATTTTTAGGGTGTTCCGAAAGAGACTCGTTTTTTACGTATATGTATTTATTTCTTAATCAGTAAGAGGAATAAAGTTAAAATTTATATAAATTAATAGTGAGGAGATTTGCATGTATACGGTCTAAATTTTGAACCATAATAGTTAGAGTCTTTAAATTTTTACAGGAGGTGAATTACTGTGTTAGGACAGGGACATATTTTTCACTTATATTGCCTTTTTTACCGCAATAGGTAGGCTCCTATTATTTTCATATAAAGCTATAACAATAATTACTAAAATATAATGAGTATTTCGATAGTCATGCAGTTTTCGCGAATATGACTGTTTTTTTAAACGCGAGTATATACAGAGTGTGTGAATTTATGGAAAAGTACAAAAAATAAAAATAAAGGGTTTTGCGAGAGTGGCAAATATTTTCGAATAGTTGTAGCCTAATTTTTGAACCGGAACGGGTAGACACTTTACACCTACGCAAACTATGTACAAATTTGTCCCCTAGAACAAATATCAAAACCAAAAATTAAAGGGTGTTTCGATAATGACTCGATTTTACATATATAACCTTATATTGACACTTAAAATTTACACATATTATATTTAACAATTTCTACAGTAACAAAAAGAAACGAAAATAAATTTAATAATAATGGGGTGGTCCCTTAATGTCTCAAAGTTGCGGAATTTGCCTTTCTCTTCTTAACCTTGTAGGCAAACACTTGATATTTACACAGGATATTTAGTACTAAGCTCAAGTAGAAAAAATAATTTAAAATTAAAGCATGCCTCATAAGACGTAAAAAATTATAGACTTGAATTTTTAAAGTTGAACTGAACATAGTTCGAAACCATACTTGTGTGATTCTGACTCGCATTTGGCTGATTTATTTTTATTAATTTAATTTTATTTGGATAATACTTTAATTACCTTTCCAATCGCACGCATATTACCTCATTCTACCCTAAAATAGTCGAGATTTACCATACTTTACATATAAATTTAATTTGTGACATTTTTGTTTAAAATTAAATTTTTATATATACATATATATCTAAAATTATAATTTGGAAATAGTTTTTTTATACAAAACAAAAATAGAACTTCTCGATTTTTTCTGTAGTCAAAAAGTAGACAACACTTTAAAAAAATAAAATGAAAATAATCAAAAACAAAAAACAAAAAATGCCTCGTCAGGCTTTGTCATGCAACTTTTTCAACCCCGCTTGCCTCCCAACCCCTCTTACTAGCAAGAAAAAAGTTGCATGAAAAAGTTGCGGCGTTTATTGCAAGGTGTAAAAGTGGTCTTACTTGTTTTTTTTTTTTTATAAAAACAAAAAAAAAAATTCAAAACAAAAACTGAAAACAATTGAAAAACTTCAGCTTCCTAAAAAGTTATATATATTATACAGCTTTTTTGGGATCTCCTTTAAAATTTTTCTTTTTGCTAATCAATCTATGATTTCTTTCCAACTTTTCTTTTTGTGGTGGCGGCTGCATGACATTTTGCCTGACATTTTGCCTTCATATTATCCTTTATTTTTCCAGGGTTTGGAAGGTCAGGGGGCTTTTTCTGATGGTTTGTCTAGAGGGGGTTGAAGACCCTTAATTTTTAAAACCCGACAAGCAATGGTGAAAATTTGTTCGTCCTCGCTCACGGATCGAATCTGGTGTGCTTCGTTTTGTAGGCATGCACTTAACCACTACACTAAATGTATATTTATATTTTATGTTTTAACAAACAGTTTCTAAATTGATTTATATAAACGAAATAACAAGAAAACTATTATAACCAAGAAGATATCCTTATTAAGGAAATTTAAAAGTTGATTTTTACATGATCATATAGGAACCTAATGAAATCAATCAGGAAAACCTTTTTAAAAAAATCAATTAGGCAGCCTAATGAAATCAATAACATCTCAATAAGAAATCCAATTGTTATACAAATCATAAGAAAACCTAATAGAATCAAAGAGTTTTTCTCTGATTGTTTTTTTGTGTGAAAAATGAGTAAGATAATTGTGAATAACAAGTTTTCTTATTGATTTATTGGGTTTTCCTTATTGATAAAATTAAAAAGATTTACCACATGAAAATAATAAGCAATCTCTTCGAAAAAAAAAAAACTCCCTTTCTTACTGCTTGTATACCCCTTAGCCTAAAAACATTTCATAGAGAAAAGTTTTTGATTCTATTAGGCATTTTTGGTTCTGTATAGCATTAGCGCCAGGTCATGCAAACTTTTAGTATCACTTAGTCGAGATAAAAATCGAAGAAAATGAAATTGCAGACTGTGTCTGAAAGAGGCAAAGATGCATACTCGTATATGCTGCGAGTGTCCAGCACAGACTTAGAAGCAAGAGCAGGCATGTTAAATGTAGCTGCCATAGGGAAGCAATGCCTAAGAATCCGTGATGAGGAAGAGTGTCGACAATTACCAGCCGACGGGCGAAATCATTACAGTCGTTAGCTTTGAATACCACGAGATTTAACGAAATTAAATTAGATGTAAATTATTATTTGACTGCCTCAAATCATTGAGAAAGGGGACGAAAAGGTGCAGGTAAAATTAGTACCCCTTACATCAAAAATAATAATAATAAATTTGGTTCTGAAGTCCAATCATGGACTTTATCAAATCATGATCCATTCGCATTAGGATAAAATGATTTTTTGAAATTCACAGGCTAACTACATTCGATTTTCGAATTCTATTTTTGCTAAGTAGATGCACGTGTTTCCATAAAGTATTGACATTATAAGCCATTTGTATCTTTATTTTTTTTGACGATAAAGAGTTAGCCGAAACGTGTTTGGATATTTTTCTCGAAAAAAATGCATCAAATAATCTGTATTTAAATAACATAAAGTGTGCAGAGTTCAATTAAATGTACTTGTTCCCAAAATTTTCAATACCCATTTTAACACGACATTTAAAATACGCATCGCAGGAAAAATAAAAAAAAGCGCATAACAAAAAAATCATATTGCAAAATATATATATTTTTTTTCTTAACAAACTTTTGAAACTGTTGAACATTTTGCACTCAATTAAATTATGAAATTTTATGAATGAAAAGAAAAATATTAGCGGCACTCAGTGTTTGATGAATTGATCTTGAGAAAGTGCATGTGTGTTATATCCAAGCATACCCAAGCAGAAAAAACTGCTAAAACTGGTTAAAATTAGAATGTATTGGTGTTTTGCACTGAAAAAATATAATATGTTTATGTTTAACATAAGTAAATAGAAAAGCATTTAATTTTAAATGAGTTAACCAAATTTTAATTTGAGTGTTTCGTTAAGATAGAGTTGCAAAAAGTGGTACCATGTGAATATTTTATGGTTGTGAAAATTCCACACAATATTAAATTAATGTATAATTAAATTAGTTTTCTTACGATTCTTAGAATTAAGAAATACTCATGAATTGTAATATATGTATGTGTATGTTGTGAAAATTCCGTACAAAAAAATCTAAGATTAACAATGTTAACAGGTAGAGAAATCACACAATACAATAGCGCTTGTTTAGAAATGCCCATTACTATCATAAGAGCCTTTTGTATAAAGTTTTTTTTTTTTTAAACCATAAAACATAATTACGTTAATTTATTTTTCATTTTGATCTATTAAAACTAATTTTCCAAATTAATAATAAGCAAATAAACTATACATGCATGCATACCCGTATATCATTTTTTGTGACAATAAAACAAATAAATATAACGTTTATTGCTTTAAAATTGCTATATTTAAAAATATCTATATAATAAATATTATTTCAAACTGACAAAGTTTTTGGTTATGG